>JAPZIH010001121.1:72308-292171 GCA_027410445.1 Discoglossus pictus
AGAGAGAGAGAGAGGGATGAGAGAGAGAGAGGGGGGGAGAGAGAGAGGGGGAGAGAGAGAGAGAGAGGGGGGGAGAGAGAGAGATGGGAGAGAGAGAGAGATGGGGGAGAGAGAGAGATGGGGGAGAGAGAGAGATGGGGGAGAGAGAGATGGGGGAAGAGATGGGAGAGAGAGATGGGGAAGAGATGGGAGAGAGAGAGATGGGGAGAGAGAGATGGGGAGAGAGAGATGGGGAGAGAGATGGGCGATAGAGAGAGATGGGGAGAGGGAGAGTTGGGGGAGAGGGAGGAAAGAGACACAGGGGAGGGGTTTAGAGACATGGGAGGGAGAGGGGGTAAAAAACACAGTGGGGGGAAGGAAACACAAGAGAGGGAGAGGAGGGGGGAGGAGACACAAGGGAGGAAGTAGAGAGGGGGAGAGACTCGCAATGAGTGCCAAAGGCGCTCATTGCTAGGCCCTTGATGAATGCTAAAGGCTCTCATCGTGAGGCCAGTAAAGTAGAGGGGGAGAGACTCCCATTGTGTGGCAAACAGCATTGCCAGGCTTCACTTTTTTATTGCCGTCATTTTTGACGGGCAAGCCGCTAGTACAAGTATATTATGTGTGTTTGTATATATGCTAATACTTAGAGAGTAGCAATATTTGTATCTAACTCCAACACGGTTAAATGTCAATCAATTAGCATTTAGAAGTCGGATATGCGATCAGACTCGTAATCCCCCAGATGAAGGCATACAAAGTGTAACAGGCCCCAGGGAGAGAACAGGGAGGCCAGGAACCCCATGGACAGTTGGAAGAGCAAGTAGCTGTGGCAAAGTACAGGGCCCCAATTAAATCCCAGAGGAGATGGATGTCCTCAGGGAAATCCTTGCCCGCTATAGCATCATACATGGTGGGAGGCATGTGAGGCCTAACCAGATAGCATGTGCCTGGAGTGAGTTCCTGCAGTGGGGTATGCCCAAAGCGATGTGAAGTTCGTCAAACACTGGTATGATGACAGCCGACTGAATGTGAAGAGGAAGATGGTAGAGGAGGCCAGAGCAGCCCGTGCAACCGGTGGTGGGTCGCCAGCCAACATTACATATTGCACATGGAAGCAGGCTCTAAAGGAGTGGATTAAGCCAGCGGCAGTAGTGGGCCTTCCAGGACAGGTGGAAATAGTTGTGGCAAGAGTTTTTCATGCAATGTGAGTTTCATATACACCTTCACACCCTCATATGCACACACATGAACTCCACACACATAGATAACTGACATACAATAGTACTGTAAGCTCTCTGGTTATGACTAAAGTTATATCTGGCAATAACCATGTAAATCCAAGAAGCAAACATAATTATAATTGTTATCAATTAAATATCTGTCCAATACCTGCCGTTAAAACTGATTCTGAGTAGCAGTCTCCAAATAGATCAAGATTGATTTGACATCCAAAACAGAGTACATGTATGGGTGTGCACACAGCGGCGTATTCAGATACAGACTCTGTAGGATTGCATGTGCGTGTCATGTACTGGCCTAACCTGGATCATGTCTCATCTGCATTTTTACAACCATTGCTGGGAATTTGTCACAGATTGGTCAGTCTCACACACTGCACAGCAGATCCCAGCAGAGCACGTGTCCAAATGAAATGCAGATGGCTGACCGCAGCAGGATTACATATATTCATATGAGCCCTGATTCACAATGCTTATGATGCAGGCCGATGTTCATCTGTGTAACACAAGCACCACAGTCAATTACAGGTGACCATGATGTCAAGGATATGGAAATACATAGCTGTCAATTGTGTAGAGAACCCAACACAAATACTTTTGTTCTTTCATTTCAGTATCTATGAGGACAAAGCCGACCACAGAGGCACAGGTGTTGGCTCCACTGGAGTCGAAACCAAATCCCCCCCTGGAAGTGGTGGATGAAGAAGGCTCAAACATTCGAGAGGCCCCGGGACCATCAACAGAAGCTGGCCCATTAGAATCAAGATGCTCACCCTTATTTCCGGAGTGGATGCAGCCGCCGGGCCCTCACACGCATCACCTGGCCATGCACAGGCATTCAGAAAACAATGACAGAAAACAACGACATCTCTACTGATGCTGTGATCCTGGCCCTAGCCATCCTCACACCCACCACTGCCACGTGCTCTAACACCATCGCAGCCATGTCAGGGTCAAACCACTCCATCACCCCCAAAATGGTCTCCTGCATCGTGTGGTACCCCAACATGGCCTCCCACATCATGGGGTCCCCCAATATGGCCTACCACACTGGCCCCTCTGATGTTAACATGGGCCCCTCTGTTGTCAACATGGGCCCCTCTGCTGTCAACACCACTACCCCTAACTTTGAGGGAAATTATGGCCCGTTTCCCCGAGATGATAGGAGACATAACACCAAATGGACTCAGAAGCTACGATTACTCTGGAGACACTCTCAGCTCATTGATTCCCTCCTTGAGAGCAACAGATTGTTCAATTATGAGGTGAGGAGGTACAACCAAAGGATGGAGAGGTATGAGGAACAGGGAAAAAGGGACAGGCAGCAACTAATACAATTGGCGGAACACCATCTCATATCACTCCAGCTTCCAGGTTCCACAGCTGCAACCAGAGACGGCGACCTCCACATCTCAGACCTCACCACCAGCAGAAGATGATTCCCAGCCACCCGACATAGTGGCACCCCTCACTCAAACAACATCTAGACATGGAAGAGGGAGTAAGTGGGTGGGCATGAAAGGTGGGTGCCCAGTGCTGCGGAAGAGGAGGTGTTAGGAACATCCCCAAAGTCCTCCTCATCATCACTCCTCACTGCATTCTAATTGGTATAGATGTTGACTACAGAGTGTGTACATGTCTGGTTATGTTTAACATTTTAACTGATTGAGAAAGCTGTATCAGCGAAACTCGTCTTGTGTCGTTCTTTTTCTGTCCAGGAGCTCTGTTATTCACTGGCTTTATTATATGGATGTCATGGACACCTTCTAAACTTTTTGGAGAAGGGCACAGCTCAGATCATCCTGTGTCTGGTTTACATAGGATCCTGAATGCACTTCCACTGAGTAAAAATGGTGTGGTGTTTGTTCACCTGCTGCTGCAGAACTAATGGGTATGTGGATTGAGATGCCTGTTACTGCAAGAAATGAGCATTGGATAAAACAATAACTTTGTTGTATGTCACACTATATACACTGTGTATTACACTCACTGTTGTGATATCAAGAGACTGTTTTTCCAGCTTATGATGTTGAACAGCAGCTGATTAAATTATTCAGTGAATGCAACTACGGAAGCCTACAGGTATCATCTCACTGATATTGTGAGACAAGTGGATTTGTGCATTCAGCATGCACAACAAGGGAGGCACACTGTAGCTGCAGAACTAATTGGTATGTGGATTAAGATGCCTGCATGACATGGATAAAGCTAAAACATTTTTGGATATGACACTGTATATACTGTGTATTACACTTACTGCTGTGATATCAAGAGGTTGTTTTTCCTGCTTATAATGTTGAACAGCAGTTGATTTATGTATCCAGTGAATGTACCTACGGAAGCCTGAAAGTATCAACTCAATGACATTTTGATACAAGTGGAGTTGTGTTTTCAGTAAGCACAACAAGGCAGACACATTGCTGCTTCAATTGTGATAATTATGTGTATCATTTTACTACTATTGAACACTTATTGAGATTCATATAGATGACAATGCCTTAGTAACTTTTGAGGCTCGCCGTTATAACTAGGCATTTAGGCGATGAGCGCTGAATGAGCTCATCGCCTGCGAGCCTCGCGTAGCGAGGCGAGCCGTTAAGGCACTACAACGCACTACAACTATCACCACAAACACGATGAGGCAATAAAACATGCAGGACTTAGCCACAAAACACTTCCTAAACGCGGGATCGCCTTGACCTGCAAGCGGTTGACAAATGCGGGATAGGAGACGCAAAAAAATATGAGATTAACGGAGGAACTTCGAAAACAAAAAAACAAGAAAAACACACTAAATACAAGAAACAACATTACAAAAACATCACAGACAGCACGGGGCAACAGCCATGATGTCTGGGAGTGAGGTGGAACGCAAATTTAAGCAGATTTAGATGATTTTCGCCACTCGAAAATCGCCTAAGCGAGGAAAAAAATGAAAACGAGGCTACACGACACCACATCAAGCAAAACAGTGCCAAATGCGTAGCACTTTACACATCACACTATGAACTAGAAAATACACTATTACAAAAGCCGGAAAATGCTCACGAGCCGCGTAACACATTAATAACATTACGAATATACAATGTCGCTTTACACAATAAACCAACGGCTTTACCTTGCGCACTTAGACTATTTCTAATGCACACTTGGAACATTCATTACACTTTATCATCAGGGCACCAACACTCCAACTGTATATTCTATACTGTCTGAAAATACAAACAGATTTTTAGCTCTTCAGGCTTTTGCTGGCTGCATATATTACTTATAAATACTTAAACTATATTAATCGATTCAATAAATAATTCATTAATACTTACCAAAAGTACACGACTGGAGACGCTTGCAATGCTCATTGCGAGGCATGCGATGATAGCTGAAGGCTGTGAGTGCAAGGCTCGCAATGTGCGCTGAAGGTCCTCAGAGTACAAAACGGTTTACATTGTGTGTCAAACAGCATTCCCATGGCTTAAAATTTTATTGCCCCGTCGCTAGTTACATATATTGATACTATCCAGCACCAGTGGCGGCTGGTGAACTTTCAAGTTGGAGGGGCGCCAGGGCGAAACATAGCCACTCCCTTTTTTTTCAAACCACACCCATTTGTATAACTCCTCCCCTTGACATCATAATGACCTTTATAAGCCCCGCCCAATGACCTTATACTTGTAAAGCCCATTGAAATACATGATCAGCAATGCAGAAATGTCAAGAAGTAAAGTAACAATGTGTTCAATTCATTGGTATACAATATAGATTGAAAAAACTCATGTGACAAGACTACAGCAATATCTTAATTGCACCTATACGCATTAACAGAAAAATTAAAGCAGTGACACCTACCATTAGTCGGCTCTTCTTCTCAGGGTATTCACGTTCAGTAAGTTGACCAACGAGTACAAACAAATCTGCTGCCACATAGGGTTTGCACCTGGGGTTGAAAGAAAACAAGCAAATCAATCAGACCATTCAAGAACAAAACCATACTTAAAAAACATTAAAAGACCAAGTGGAACCATATAGGCCCCAAACATACCTTAGAAGACCAAGTGGAACCATATAGGCCTCAAACATACCTTAGAAGACCAAGTGTGACCATAGGCCCCAAACATACCTTAGAAGACCAAGTGTGACCATAGGCCCCAAACATACCTTAGAAGACCAAGTGTGACCATATAGGCCCCAAACATACCTTAGAAGACCAAGTGTGACCATAGGCCCCAAACATACCTTAGAAGACCAAGTGTGACCATAGGCCCCAAACATACCTTAGAAGACCAAGTGTGACCATATAGGCCCCAAACATACCTTAGAAGACCAAGTGTGACCATATAGGCCCCAAATATACCTTAGAAGACCAAGTGTGACCATATAGGCCCCAAACATACTTTAGAAGACCAAGTGTGACCATAGGCCCCAAACATACATTAGAAGACCAAGTGTGACCATAGGCCCCAAACATACCTTAGAAGACCAATCAGCACTATAGGCCCAAACCAGTGGATCTTGGGATTCAAGAAAACAACAACATTTCACTTCTGTTTAGACAACACAATAATCAATGTCAAACAAACACGTTGAATTAGCATATGGATAACCATATGAGCAGTAACGCCACGCCAAGGCTTCAACAATTGTTACTGACCATTCACACACCTTTCATAGCTCCTTCCATATGCACACCCACACACCATTCATACTTTACTTACCACTAGTTATTTTTGGTAGTTCGGTGGTGCCATTTCTGAGAACTTTACTTACCCTTGAAGGTGCCTCCAATTCCTTCAAACCAATGCATTCAACCGCTCCAGGGCCATGGTGCTTCTTAAATACCTTTTTATCCTCTTCAATGTGGAGAAGCATCTTTCTGATTCTGCAGTAGTCTTCGGTGTTGTAAGGAGGATTCCTTATAGCTTCACTGTCTCTGTGAAATCATTATGCAGATTAAATTGATAGTAAAGTTGGTGCAGAGCAACAGCACTCGTACAGACATGAAATTCTGGCTTCCCGTACAGAAGTGACAGCTACCCTTGGTTGTGCCTCCAATTCCTTCAAACCAATGCATTCAACCGCTCCAGGGCCATGGTGCTTCTTAAATACCTTTTTATCCTCTTCAATGTGGAGAAGCATCTTTCTGATTCTGCAGTCATCTTCGGTGTTGTAAGGAGGATTCCTTATAGCTTCACTGTCTCTGTGAAATCATTATGCAGATTAAATTGATGGTAAAGTTGGTGCAGAGCAACAGCACTCATACAAACATGAAATTCCGGCTTCCCGTACAGAAGTGATTGCTATCCTTGGAAGTGCCTCCAATTCCTTCAAACCACGCCAAGGCTTGAACAATTGTTATTGACCATGCACACACCTTTCATAGCTCCTTCCATATGCACACCCACACACCGTTCATACTTTACTTACCACTAGTTATGTTTGGTAGTGAGGTGGTGCTGCTTAACACAGTTTATCTTTGCACACCCTGGGGGTATGCATTCTTCTTTGCTTCAATCACTTGTATTTAAATTTTGCACGGCGATCTTTCAAAGAACAAAACTTCTCAATGGTTTTTTCACTGAAGTCTGGGAAATCAGTTGCTTTTCCATTGAGAGCATCGCCAATGCATTCAACCGCTCCAGGGACATGGTGCTTCTTAAAAAGGTTTTTATCCTCTTCAATGTGGAGAAGCATCTTTCTGATTCTGCAGTGGTCATCGGTGTTGTAATCAGGATTCTTCATAATTTCACTGTCTCTGTGAAATCATTCTGCAGATTAAATTGATGTAAAAGTTTGTGCAGAGCAACAGCACTTGTACAAGCATGAAAATCTGTCTTCCCATACAGAAGTGACAGCTCAGTGCGCAATTGTTCCTTCTTCAGTATTGGATATGCTTGCACAGTGTCTTCCAGAGCTTGGGTTGGAAAGCAAGTGTCATGGGTTTTATACAAGTCACTTTGAACAAGTTTGGCACTGACTAGGTGATTTGAAAATGAAAAACGTTCTTTTGCATGAACCACCACTATGTCACATACCTCTCTTGAAATTTGTCTCAAGGTTGAGATCTCCGCACTCCGTCTGTGGACTGTTACATCGCTCAGCAAACTTGCTTCTATCTCGTCAACAGAATTACGGATTTTCTGGATGCTGGCGACAAAGTCTTCTGTGACTTTTTGGATATAAACAGTATCCGTGTCTCGCTTCTGAAGCTTACTATAGAGGATGTCAACATGGGGCATTATTAAATGAAATAATTTAAGGAAGTAAAGGAACTCCCTGTCTTCCAGCATTCCAATGAAACCTGCGGCTTCACGTATAGATGTTGGATCAAAGTTTAGACATGCTTCAATTGTCTGGAAACACTCAAGTAGCACATCTCTGTTCTCGTAGATGACGTTCACGGTCCTAACGTTGAAGTTCCATCGTGTCGGTGCACCTCTTGGAAGTCTTCTACCAACTACCTCATCCAGAACTCCAGTCCTTTTTAGAGAGCGTGAAAAAAAAGATGGTATGCCGCCTATGTTGGAAAAAAAAAATCGAACTCTTCCAATCCTTGAAACTGCTTTCTCCATTATTAGGTTCAGTTGGTGAGCATAGCAATGGACGTAGTGTGCGTTCGGGTACACGTCTTTTATTTTACTTTGAACTCCTCCTTGATCTCCACGCATCACACTGGCACCATCGTAGCTTTGAGCTATGAGTTTCTTCTTGTCTTCTGGCTCTGGGAGAACAGTATTCAGACTTTCCAGCACAACAGCAGCAATATAGGGCCCAACAGCACCTTAAAAACCTTAAAAGACCAAGTGTGATCATATAGGGCCCAACCGCACCTTAAAAACCCTAAATAACAGTGTGACCATATAGGGCCCAACCGCACCTTAAAAACCTTAAAAGACCAAGTGTGACCATATAGGCCCCAACCGCACAAAGTGTGACCATATAGGGCCCAACCACACCTTAAAAACCCTAAATAACAGTGTGACCATATAGGGCCCAACAGCACCTTAAAAACCTTAAAAGACCAAGTGTGATCATATAGGGCCCAACCGCACCCTAAAAACCCCTTTAACAAAGTGTGACCATATGGGGCCCAACCGCACCTTAAAAACCTTAAAAGACCAAGTGTGACCATATAGGCCCCAACCGCACCTTAAAAACCCTAAATAACAAAGTGTGACCATATAGGGCCCAACAGCACCTTAAAAACCCTAAATAACAAAGTGTGACCATATAGGGCCCAACCGCACCTTAAAAACCCTAAATAACAGTGTGACCATATAGGCCTTAACCGCACCTTAAAAACCCTAAATAACAAAGTGTGACCATATAGGGTCCAACCGCACCTTAAAAACCCTAAATAACAGTGTGACCATATAGGGCCCAACCGCACCTTAAAAACCATAAATAACCAAGTGTGACCATATAGGCCCCAACTGCACCTTAAAAACCCTAAATAACCAATCAAAACCATATAGGCCCAAACTGTACATGAAAAAAAATGAAAAAAAAAATATGAATCCTTATATATATATATATATATATATATATATATATATATATATATATCAATAATCAATATATAAATCAATCATATAAATATATATATATATCAATATATATATATATATATATATATCAATCAATAATCAATATATAAATCAATATATAAATCAATATAAATCAATCAATATATAAATATATATATATATATATATATATATGTATATCTCTATATATATATATATATATATATATATATATATCTATCAATCAATATATCTATCAATCAATATATATATATATATATATATATATATATATATCAATCAATATATATATATATCAATCAATATATATATATATCAATATATATATATATATAAATATATATATATATATATATATATCAATCACACACACACACACATAAAAAATATACATAAATATACATAAACATATACATAAAAAAATATATATTAATTGATATTTATTAATTGATTAATTGACGTACTTTATTAATTATTTGATTATATTGCTCATGTATTTCTATTAGACATTATTTTTTATACATATTACAGGGCTATTTATTTGCTATACATGTTACAGGATATTATCCTGTAACATGTATATCACATAAATAGCCCTGTAATATATATAATACATACAGGGTCACACAAGTTCACACTAACCTTTTTTTCCCTTACAGGCTTCCATACCTGCTTTGCTGATTTGCTAATTTTTTAAAGACTCTCTTGGTTGAAATCAATGTCAATCAAAAATTTCAGCCAATCAGAGTCCTTCAAAAATTAGTATATAAGGCGGAGCGTGGGAAAAAAACAATTACTCGCGGGTGGAGCTCCTTGTAGGAGGAGCTCCGTTAGTTTGTTGTTATTTTTTTTTTTTAGAGCGTCGTTTTTTTTTTTGGTGGAGGCCTCTTGCAATGGGCCAGAATGGATGGATAATGGCTTCAATTAAGATTGTATTATTTTTTGACATGGGCTTCAATCAAGATTGGATTATTTTGACATGGGCTTCAATCAATATTGGATTATTTTGACATGGGCTCCAATCAAGATTGGATTATTTTGACATGGGCTTCAATCAAGACTGGATTTTATGACATGGGCTTCAATCAACATTGGATTATTATGCCCGACGACTATCCAGGGCAGAAGGCCAACGCTGGAGGGGTCAATTTGACAGGTAAGTATGTGCTGTTGTTTACTTTATTTTTATTATTGTTTGTTTAGTATGTATGTGCTGTTTACTTTATTTTTATTATTGTTTGTTTAGTATGTATGTGCTGTTTACTTTATTTTTATTATTGTTTTTCCCTTATCTTATTTTTATTTTATCTTTAAAAGTGACAGGCACATGCATTGCCTGTTACTTCTAAAAATGGAATAAAAATAGGGGGGGGGGTTGGTATTTGGGTCAGGGTGGGGTCACGCGGCCATGGGTCGGTCAGTGGGTTGGTCGGTGGCCGCGTAGGCCACATGGAGGCCATGATCAGGGGTGGCACAGGCCTCATGGGGGTGATCCACCCACATGTGGCCTGTGCCACCCCGCTCACCGCCCGATTACCCCGATCACCGTGATCGGGGTAATCGGGGGGTGGCATAGCATAGGCCACATCGGTTTGGTGATGATCGGGCCTCGGGGGTGGCACAGGCCACATGGAGGTGATCAGGGGTGGCAGTGGCACAGGCCTCAGTCATGGGGGTGATCCGATCACCCCCATGTGGCTGGCAGCCCCGCCCCCCGCCGATTACCCCGATTACCATGATCGGGGTAATGGGGCGGTGGCATAGCATAGGGCAGGCCACATCGGGGTGATCGGGGGTGGCACAGGCCACAGACATGGTGGTGACGGCTGGGGCAGGGGTGGCACCATTGCAGGCCAGGCCTAGGTCGGTCGTCGGTGGTAGGTAAGTTGGTGGGTGGCTGGGTAGGTGGCAGGCCAGTCACTGGGCAGGCATAGTGGGGTAACTGGGGGGACCCTACCTTTTTTTAGGGGCACTAGGGGTTTGGTTTGGCCAGGGGCAGGGCAGGTGCCAGGTAGACTTACTGTTAGGTTGGGCAGAGCAGATGTGAGTAGTTTCAGCCAGGGAGGTCTCTCTCAGTCTCAGCGTGAGCAGGGTCAGGAAACAGAAAGAGGGAAGGGACAGGCAACTGGTGGTTTTATTGACTGTAGATGTCAATCAAAAAGTTAACTCGAGGCCCTATTAGCTGGCGGGCGCTCGGAACTAATGGTCTGGGTGGGTTTAGATTGTTCTCTTGACAACTGTACAGCCTTCCATCATTGATTGGTCAATGATGGAAGACTGTCAGTCATGAAATTGATACATTTATCACCGCCCATGCATATCGTCATTCTGCTGGTGGGCGGAATGCATTAACGGTCAGGGGGCCAGGCCTCATTGATTCATAGAGTCTAAAGGTTAGTGTACTTAGTGTAATATGATCACACAGGGATGCAGGGAAAGCTACAATAGATACACAGCATTAGTTAATATATACACACAAGGGCAAGGGGTTATCTTAAAGTGACAGTGTCCCAGGGAATAGTTTGCTTCATTTATTACTGTAATAACACTTGAATGATGATGTACACATTATATTTAATTGTTTTTGGGTTATTAATAATAAATTATTGTGCTTTTTTATTGCAGGGTCACGAAAATATTTTGGGGGGGGCGTTTGCCCTGACGCCCCAATGGACGGGCCGCCCCTGTCCAGCACATTGATTTCAAAAGGTGGAAGAACATCCCCAATTTGAGGAGTGGAATTGAAACCATTACCATCTTCAGTGCATGGAATCTGTGCCAATAACAACTATAGATCACTACATTTATTTAGAGCTCTGGACTTTTTTTTTTATATATGTGGTATTTTATGGAGAATCAATAAATGTTAATTTTTATATTATTAAAAACAGCATTTACTATTCAATATTAATTCATGCATCCATTGCACCGGCATATATATATATATAGATATGCCAGAACACTAATTTTATTATTTCAGCTCTATTCTAAATGTTCTCTTTTGTATGTTTAACATTTCACCAATTGATGTTCAATGTGGTTTGCCGTTGAGATGAGGTGTTGTAGTTAATCTGAATATTGTTCTGATTCAAATCTTGTTCTTGTCTCTGTAGGTGTTAATAGCCAATTCTCATGAGCATGAAGGCATGTAATTAATCTTCGAGCAGTATAATACCATCATGTGAGTGAACACTCAACCCAGTTCCCAAAAGGCATTCGATCAGTGTCATTCACCACTGCAGATGAATCTGAAATGCAATATATGACTACTTATCTCTTCACTAATAAACATGACTGGTGTGAGTTTCAATTACAATGAATAGAGTCCCGGCTGTAGCGTTGCACAGTCCCATTATGATCTGCTAAACTGGACCAGTAGTTACACATGCATTTTTGTTGCATGTAATCCCGTTAACATTATGAAAATGGATTTATGTATTTAATTTAATCCACAAACTAAATGGTTAATTCCCTTTGTTTGACATCAGTATCAATGTGTATGTTTTTCGGGGTAATGTGATCAGTGTAATCTGTCTGGCCTTGGAACCACCCATATACCAGTGAGATGTGATTAGCATGGCCCAACCATTCCATGTAGATAGTTATAGTACTCTTTGCTAAAAGATTGTGGTCACAGTGAAGCATATATGATGTTCCCATTTCTCATCCGATTATGGTTACTGTGTGTCGTGATCACATGTGCCCTAGTAGATGCTTCGCATTATCCCTAATATGCAGTATAACATTTAACACTTTAGGTGTCCCTTGTTGCCAAAAAGCCTCTTGCCCTTCCAGGATCTGCCCACACCTAACCCATGATATTAATGCACAGTTGTATGCATATTAACATGTGCTATGTGTATCAAATAAAGTATGATAATGTTATACTGTTATCACTGTTTCTGTGCCTGAAATCATGACTCATGTCAATATAGATGCAGAGATAATTTAAGGGCTTAACTAGAATGATGGTATTCATCTACATTTATGATTATTATGCAGTAATGTAAACACATAGTGAACATCATATTTACACCCCTAACTGATGGTGCTCAGCACATCTGCTGACTTTTAGGGCCCTTTAATTGTTGATAAGGAAATCCAATGGCAACAACATTAGCGAAATGTTCATATTTCCAGATTGATATTAATTGCATTGATCCCTATTGGATGTGTATTTTCATGTCAGTCGATGTGAACTTTATTGGTCTATAGTGTGTTGAGGTTTTCATATACTAATGTGGGGCATATATACATTGACATTGTGGGATATATAATCCACTTCATTTATCTATGCTAATGATGTTTTGAATTGTAAGTACTTGTGTATGGGAATGTGTGCTTACTTACCTGTAACTGATAGCGTGGCATGCTCTAGTTTATTCACTGTTAATCAATAGTGCATCATGAGACATATATCATATCAGGAAACTTTACTCTACTCGGACTGTTTGATATTCTGTATGACAATGGGGATGAAGAAAAGAGTTTTATGAGTTATGCATAATCAATCTACATTATAGTTATGACTTATTGGGTTTGTACTTACATGTGTAGTATTCCTGAATAAAACAGGCACGTTGTTGTGACCCCTGCATATTATCCACTAGGGGGAGGTAAAGGCTCTTCCCCATGTAGCAGAGTCGCATCAATGTCCCCTAGACAGTTGGCCTGTACTGCTATATTATGCAGACAACAGCAGGCAACGATGATCTGACAAACCTTGTCTGGGGTATATTGTAGAGCCCCACCAGATGCATATAAGCATCTGAAGTGCATCTTGAGTACACCAAAGTTGCGCTCAATTACATTCCGGCATGTCTTATGCGCTGTATTGTACCTTTCCTCTGCCTGTGTTTGTGGATTGCTCACAGGGGTCAACAACCATGGCAAACACCCATATCCTGCATCACCCTAATGAAAACAAAATGGGAGATGTTTATATTAATAGGATGTTGTGATGTTTGTTAGTGTATGAATGTATACCTAATGATTCATGTATTGTTCTTTTTTGGATATGTTGTTGTGAACTTCATACTGTTTGGTCAAGATAACACAGGGTTATGCACAGCAACAAGCAATGATGTTATGGCTCAGGTAGTATTACTCCCTTAGTCACATGTGAACATCAAAGCAATAGAGTGAAACATGATGTATATGTTATTGTGTCCAGTGCTAGTAAGATATGCTTGCCTGTGATTACTTCTGGGTACTCACCCAGTAGCTAACCCGCATGGAAATTGTCCAGACTGGAACAAATCATAGGTGGCTGATTGACATACGATATGGGCATCGTGAGCACTTCCAGGGAAGGCTGCAAACACAATTTGTATGCATATGTTTGCATCACAAACAACCTGTATATTGATTGAATGTTAATGTTTGTGATTTCTGAACAGCGCTTCCTACTCTTTAGGAGGTATCAATGCAACATGTGTGCAATCAATAGCATCTAGCACGTTAGGGACAGCTTCTAATCGATGAAAATCATATTTCACCTTCAAGGTCTCTTCCACAGTGATAAATCTGGTAGCTTGCTGAACCATAGCACAAAGGAATATACTCAGACAATTTGAGAGGTTTGGCTGATACATTCCTCCGACTATGCTCAGGGTGTTCTGGAAACTACCAGATGCAAGGAAGTGTATTGCAGATAATATCCGTGTCATTCCTGGTATAGCTCTATTGGTCCGTGCGCGAGGCTCAAGGTCCTCACTCAGTACCGTATAGAGCTCTCCAAGACTGGCACGGGTCAGCCTAAAATGCTCATACACCTCCTCATCAGTTAACCCCTCTAATGTGAGTCTCTCCCTGTATACATTGGGTGCCCAAAACCTCCTTACAGGCTCCTGGACCTGCTCACCCCCCTGTGGCTTTTGCTATGCCAGAGCCGGCACTTCATGGGGACCCAGTTCTTGTTGTGCCCCCCCCCCCCCCAGGAGCTGATCGCCCATATCAATGTCATCCTCCTTGTCTGCAGGTACCCCTATAAACCCCTGTCCCTGTGGTACGGGACCTCTCTCCCCTACCTGATCCCCCACCATAATACTATTCATGGCCTATGGTAATTCACTTTCCAGGCTTGGTTCTGGCCCAGCATGGATCACATTACCACTCTCACCCTTTTTCACTCCCAGACTCTCCTATCTGACACTCATTATCCACTCCTCAATCACACACCTTGCAGCTAGGTCTCCATTATGCCACATGCTGTACAGACAGTAGTATCTCAGATGTGACCATGCATCCATGTTCTCCTGCATCTCTCTGACTTGTTGGGAATCCATGCTGGTTCAGACATGCTAATGACTTGTTGGGGATGGGGTTATATAGCTTGTTGATTGCAGCACCTGTTAATAGGCAGGGGGATCTCAGGTTTGGAATTGCTCACCTGTATATTTGTTACTTATCTGACATTACAGCTGATGGTTGTTATTCTCCATGTATTGATCACACTAACTTTTGATGCAGGGTAACCAAATGATGTTACTGACAACAGTATCTGATTATTTATTTATTCAGAATATATCTGATTGCATTGCTATAGTTAATGTTTTCATGTTTGTTTTATTGTTGTGGTAGGCCTCAACATGGACTTTCCTGTACACATGTATTTCTTGACCTGTGATTTTCATTTGTATTGATATATTTAATTGTTTTTTTTTGTGCCTCAGTGTTTGCTAAGTGATGATATCTCCTATAGTTAAATGATTGTACAGCCTTTTATATAAGTGTACTATCTCTTTAAATGCTTCATCAATTGTTTTTGGCAATGTCTATATAAGTGTTTCACAAGTTAATCCTCAAGGCTAGCTGGACAGGTCGGGTTTTCGGTTTAACAGGGTGTAAACACAGGTGAGGCAATTATAATTCAGCTGGGGCCTCTGAAGGCTTGTGAACCATTGGTATATGATGTTTTTATGATGAATGTCACTTGAGGAGAGGGGCACATTGTTTAAAAGTGGTTTACTGTCTTTTTAATGGCTACTTGGGCACTCTTACGTCTTTGTAAAAACCCTTTGCGGATCCTGTTTTGAGCCCGTAATATTTTTGGCTACATCAGCTGTTTATGGGTTTAATCACCAGTGCGTCTTTGGGGAATTGTAGCAATTTAAGAGAGATTTGAGATTGTAACATTTACGGGCTTAAGAGATCAAAGTCTTAGCTTAGGATTTTGGCAACCGCTGTTGTTTTTTAGCCTGTAACCTGAAGATCATTTGCTGGTAGCTAGAAGAGGCCAATTTAATAGTCGTAATTTTACAGGCTTCAGGAACTACAATTAGGCAAATTTAATAGGACCCTAAGCTTTCAATACTTTGTACACACAAGTTACAGGTGGGTCTAGAACAAAGTGCAAAGAGATGCAGAAAATGGTGAGTAAATGTAAATTGCTATACCTAAAACAACAGATGCCTTCACAACACAAGCGGAATAATAAAAGCCTGACAAGATGAGTGTTGGATAAGCCTGCTTTAATTTGCAAGGGAACTCTGAGAAGCTCTGTGCTGAGAGGGAAACCATATGGAGGTGCACACCAGGTAGGTGGTGACATACAGACACCTCATGCTTGATGTCAGTGAGCAAGAGGTACTGATCTGACACTGCTCCACACAATTCACTCAGTTAATATAATATAAGAGTGGAGAATCTTGTATATTACACCCTCTCCTCATAATACAGGCTCAAATAATCCAAATTGAATAGTAAAACGGTGTTCCCAGCAGGCCTAGGAGTGTATTTATTTCCATAATTTCAAGAGATCTCAGATCAGCTGAAAATAAATGGAAGAATATATTAACAAATTGTTCTCTGCAGTTCAAGAAAGTTTTACTAGAACATAAAAAGGAAAAACTGACTAAGTTAGATCTACAGTTAGAGGGTATTAGTGAACAGAACAATCAAAATCTTTTGAAAATTTGCTAGAATTGCAAGGAAAAATAATCTGTATGATAAAGATCAGAAAAAAGAAAAAGATGATTTTTCAAAAAGAAATATTTATAGATGGCAAAATAATAATTGTCAACAGATTTACAAACATAAAAATGCAGGAGTTTATCATGAATGTTTATCGAAGTGTTCTGGAAACATCCAAAACAGATGCTTCTGATAGAGAAGGTTATGAGATAAATAGAAATACACTATGCCCTTCAGATGAAGTATTACTTCAGGCATAAACATTCTTAGAAGGCCCACCAGGAAGGGTAAAGTTAAGGAACCTCCAGCCCAGATACAAATAACCACAGAATCAACAGTAGTTACATAGTTACATAGTAATTGAGGTTGAAAAAATACTTTAGTCCATCAAGTTCAACCTTTTTAGATCTCCTCTGATCTGCAATATGCAGATTAATTGTTAATGTATCCAAAGGAAGGCAAACAGAAAAAAACCCAAGTGAAACTTTGCCATTTTCTCAAAAGGGAAAAAAAATATTTCTGACCCCAGATACTGGCGAGCGGATTCCTCCTTAGGTCAGTACTCTCTCTCTAATTACCAGGATGACCCTGAATGCCCTTTTTATTTAAAAATATATCCAACACTTTTTAAAGTTATCAATCGAATTTACTATCACCACGTCCTTTGGTAGAGAATTCCACAGTTTAACCACGCTTACTGTGAAGAACCCTTTCCCTTTTTAAGGTGTAATCTATTATAATTCTAACCTCAAAGGATGTCCTCTTGTCAGTTGAACACTTCTTGGCACAAAAAAATTCACTTGACAAAGCTTTATATTGACCATGGATATATTTATATACTGTAAGGTAATTATATCCCCTCTTAAACGCCTTTGTATAGAGAAAATATGTTTAATTTGGTTACTCTTTCTTCATAACTTATCCCTTCATTCCCCTTGTTTTGTTGTCCTTTTTATGAAGAGGTGCCCAACATTGTACTCCCTATTCCAAATGAGGGCACACTAGGGGCCTCATTCTATTATCGGCGGTAGGAGATGCGGGGCCGCAAGGACCGGCCGCAAGCTATTCGGCTATTCTATTACCCTCCGGCCGGGGATTCCGGCAGGCTTGCGGCCGGCGCCTTGCTATCCCTTGCGGCCGCTCGCGCCGGAGGAAAGCCTTTGATCTAAAACGGCCGCAAGAGTTTCGGCCGCAAGAAAAGCCCGGTTGCTATTCTATTGCTCCGGGAACCCTCTTTGCAAAGCTAAAACCGAGCCGCAGCTTACTTGCAGGAAAAAGGTCCCGCTAGCACCAATTAAGCACATTATAAAGCCGAAATAAAGCCATCCTGCACTCTTATGAGACTATAAAGTGATTGTAGGTGTTAGCAAAAATAGCACAACATTCCCCTACACTCAAATCCGTAAATAAATTATTTTTTTATTTATGTCAAAAATCCATGTAAAAAGTCCCGAGGGCTTGGAGCATCTCAGACCCGCCCACGCTGCGGCCGGAAAATAAACAGTTAATGTAAACTCGGATTTGGGCTGATGTGCAAGCTTGAGAGGGGGTTGCTATTAATCCTCATGTCCCATAATATGATCCCTAGCATTTACAGAGCTGTACAGTGCCGTCTTGAATTTATTTTTGCTTTTAAAGTTTTCTGAGCTTACGGCCGGTTGCAAGATATATGGCCGGCCGTAAGGGGAGATCCTTGCGGGGCCGTATAATTGAATTGCAAGATAACGGAACCCCCGCAAGGAATCGCAGCCTTGCGGCCATTTTACGGCCGATAATAGAATGAGGCCCTAGGGATGTATATAGTGGCAGAATTATATTTGCTTCCCTTGCTTCTATACCCTTCTTAACACATGCTAATGTTTTATTTTCCTTTGCAGCTGCTTCTTGTCATTGAGCACTGTTACCTAGGTGGTTGTCCACAAGCACTCCCAAAACCCTTTCAATATCTAATACCCCAAGATTTGCTCAGTTAAGATTATAAATTGCATGGCTATTTTTCCTTCCCAGATGCATACCTTTACATTTATTTGTATTAAAAATCTCATCTGCCATTTAGATGTCCATTTCTCTAATTTATGCAAATCCTTTAGGAGGGAAAGTACATCATTTTCTGATTTAATTATCTTGCACAACTTATTTTCATCAGCAAAAATGGAGACACTTCTTTCCAGTCCAAACTGAGTATGCTCAATTTACAACAACCCTTTGCGTCCTGTCTTTTAGCCAGCTCTTATTCCATGAGCAGATCGTTAATGCAGTTCCTTTATCCCGTAGTTTTCGCAATAATCTAACATGTGGCACTGTATCAAAAGCATTAGCAAAAGCCCAAAATACTACATCCACTGAGTTGCCTTGATCAAGGTTCCTACTGACCTTTTCATAGAAACTAATTAGATTTGTTTGACATGACCTATACTTCATAAATCCATATTGACTCATACTTATAATCCTGTTCAAAAAGACATATTCTTGTATATTATCCCTTATTAACCCTTCTAAAAGCTTTCCCACTACAGAAGTGATGGTTACAAGTCTAAAATTCCCTGGAATTGCTCTTACTCCCTTCTTAAATATAGGTATCCCCTCTGTTTTTCTCCAGTGATCTGGTTAGCAACCCCTTGTTGAATGAATCTTAACAATTAGATATAATGGTTTGGCTATTACAGAACTCCATCAGGACTTGGGGCTTTATTAACATTTAGTTTTTCCAATCTCTTTTGGATTACTTCCTGTGTTAACCAATTATTTGGCAAAGGTAGTGTAGCCCCATTATGTTGCAGTGTGCATCCACTGGTACCTGCCTTGTGTAAACCGAAGAAAATAACTTATTTAGCTCATCTGCCTTTTCCTGGTCACTAATTATCAGACGTTCTGTTTCAGATTGTAATGTTCCTATAGCTTCCTTACTGGCCTTCTTTCCATTAATATTTTTTTTTTAAATATAATAGTGTTAGTCTTACTCTCCTTTGCAACTAACTTTTCATTTTCTATTTTAGACAGTCTTTGCAAGTCTTGTTGATTTCCTTGTACTCCCGTAAAGCAGTCTCTGTTCCCTCTTGTTTGTATAAGTTAAATGCCCATTTTTTTAATCTGTAGATTGATCTTTAACACATTGTTAAGCCACATTGGATGCAATTTACTCCTTTTACTTTTATTTACACATGGTATATGGTTATAAGTATGTAGATTTAGTAAGGATTTAAATGTTGTCCATTTATGATCAGTATTTTTACCCATCTATTCTTTGTCTCAGTCTATACTTTGTATTGCAGCCACATTAATTTACAAGCCCGTAATGGCAATGGAACACCCGCAAAGGCTGCAAGCTTGAAATTCTCAGTAGTTACAGAGCTATTACATTCAACCATGCTGCGAGTTACAGAGACGCAAACCCTTAAATCATTCTTGCGCAAGTTGCATGTGCGGCCGTGAACATGATCAATTAGTCAAACCCGTACTTATGGGTTTAGATGGAGCTAATGGTAAAAGAGATTGTCATCATTACGTCACTGAGAAATGGAGGTTAGATTTCAATCCCTTACAGGTTTGCGTTACGATCGGACCAGCATTCCAGGAATAATGCAATATAAAATAATCAATAAATATGATATTCTAGTTCTATTATATGTATTAATACATTGATTGCCAGTATCGATATAACACGGAAATAAAACATTAAAAAAAGTATTTTATATTGCAGATTTTGAGCTTCAGAATGTTGTGCTATTAATTGTAATACCTAACATCACTTTATCTTTATGTACAGTAGTGTTTTGACATTTGCATTTACAATGCTACGGATAGGACTTTAACCCCCTTGTGGGTCCTCTCTAGTACCCGTAGGCTTTTTGGCTCCATTTGCGGGTTACGCCAGTGGATTCATAGCAATATAATAGCGATTTTTGAACTTAACAGTTACGGGCTTGAGAAATCAAAGGATTTGCGGCAATGTAATTCTGATTTTGACATCCCGTAGGGTTTTTCTGAAAGTAATCCGCAGATCATTTGAGGGTAGTGTGATCGTTTGCCCCTTAGAAGTTATACAAGCAAGTGGAGTACGGAGTTCTGGACAGAAGTGAGGGAGTTAAAACTTCTGGAGAACTCCTAATTAGTGTGACTGCCCTTTAAAAGTCTGGAAAGCAGACTTGGAAGGGAGGTGTGGCCGGCTAGGCTCTGTGCAGGTTGTGGGCTGCTGTCAGAAGCAAGCCCAGAGTGGAAGGTGATCCGGTGTGGAAGTACAGTGAAGTTTGTGAACTAACCTTTAAAGGATCGCCTCGTTACTGTTACTGGGAGTACGGGGACTACAGCAAGTCGTGTGAGCTGGAAGAGTGTCTACAGACTCAGGAGGTGAAGGTACAAGGAAGCCCAGTAAGTGAAGGGGATTAGTGAGGATTCCCAGGCAGAGTTTGCCTTAAAGGCCTAAGCACAGTTGTAGCTGACGTATTATGCCCCAGGGAAGAAGTGGAAGACAGAAATTAATACAAGTGAGTTTGTGTTATGCTTCACCCGCAACTGTTTTCCAGAGAGGAGCTGTGTCCCAGAGAGGAGCTGTGTCCCAGAGAGGAGCTGTGTCCCAGAGAGGAGCTGTGCCCCAGAGAGGAGCTGTGTCCCAGAGGTTGCTGAAGGTGGCAACCCTTTCACCAGTAAAGAGTCTATTGGTTTCCTGGCCACCAGGTGGCACTTTACCAGAACAAGAGACTGTTCGCAACCTGGCCCCAAGGTGGCACTTTACCAGAACAAAGGACTGTTTACAAGCTGGCCACAAGGTGGCAGTCTCCCAAGTTTAAAGGACTGTTTACAAGCTGGCCACAAGGTGGCAGTTTACCAAGTTTAAAGGACTGTTTACAACCTGGCCACAAGGTGGCATTCTCCCACCTCGCGAAGAAGTAATTGTTTATTTTCCGTTAATTTAAGCAGAGCTACTGCTACAGCTGTTATTTTCTTTATGTAAATAAACCAATTTGCTGCACTTTCAAGCCGGTATCAGCCC
Organism: Discoglossus pictus; assembly: GCA_027410445.1. Classification (NCBI taxonomy): domain Eukaryota; kingdom Metazoa; phylum Chordata; class Amphibia; order Anura; family Alytidae; genus Discoglossus; species Discoglossus pictus. Next base: position 93,974 of record JAPZIH010001121.1, read on the forward strand.
TTATTTCAAGAAACCACCGCTATATGCGGCCAACCTGGTCACAGTAGCTATACGAGGCCAATTTATTAGCCGTAAGTCTTGCAGGCTACGTTAGGGGCTATGGTTTTACACGATAGGGAAATTTAATAGGGCTGTTAGACTGTTAAAATCTGCCCTTTTAAAATTAAGCGTTTTTGTTGGCCCCTTACAGTTTTGTTTTTTTAATTCAATCTTAAATTAGACAAAGGTTGCCATATCTCAACATTTGATACCATATCAATATTATTTGTGATAACTAAATCCAAGATAGCCTAATTTCTAGTAGGCTCTTGTATAACCTGGGCCAGATAATGCTCTCTAAGTGTACTCAATAACCTGCTCCACTTAGCTGAACTGCTGGTCTCATCCAGTTTATTTCAGGGTTGTTAAAATCTATCATTAATGATTAAACTTGACCATGCTTGGAGGAATCTCCATTTTTTTCAAACTTAGCAGGATAGCAAAAAAGCCAGACAATTTTACAGAGGAGTGTATAACCTTTTTAAAAATTCTAAAATGTCTTTTAATAGAAAATGGCAGACCAGGAGAACAAAATAGGTTAGACAAATTAGTGATTAGAAGTAAATGGACTTTCTTATTAAAAATAACAATATGATAAAATCTGCATTTGATTTGGTTCTTATCGTTAAGAAAGAAAATACTTTTTGGAGGTATACAATCCTAGGATTGCATCTATATAATTTTTAAGAATCCTCCTAGGAGAACGATCATCTCAGTGAGAGGTTTGCCCTGTGAAAGAGACAGCAAATATATAGATTACTGCCTTAGGTTATATTAAGGATACATTTTGTCTGAAATCCTAAGGAACAGCTAATGAGCACTGCATGTGCTCCATCTTACGCCCAACCAATTTTTAGGTTGGTGGGAGGAAACTCTAGTATTTTCATCAGAAATGGCTCAGTATACAAGATATATAAAGAACTTGATGAGATACATAGATGATATCTTGTTTTTATGGGTAGGATCACATCATGATTTTTTTTTAAATTCCAGTATTTGCTATATACCAATGACCTTAACATCAAACTAACCACAAATATTCAAAGTGAGACTACTGAATTTCTTGACATAGAGGTTTCTAATAGATAGTTACCTAGTAATTGAGGTTTTTAGAAAAAAAATTAGTCCATCAATTTTAACCTTTTTACATCTCCTCTGATCATTGTAATATGCAGATTGATTGTTAATTGATCCAGAGGAAGGCAAACATAACCCCATCCATTGAAATATCGCCAATTGTCTCATAAGAGGAAAAAGTAAAATTCCTTCCTGACTCCAGGTACTGGCGATCAGATTCTTCACTGGATCAATACTCTGCTATTTATCCAGGATAACCCTGAATGCCCTTTTTATCCAAAAATATATCCAAACCCTTTTTAAAGTTATCTATCGGATCCACTGCCACAACCTCCTTGGGTAAAGAATTCCACAGTTTAACCACCCTTACTGTGAAGAACCCCTTTATTTCTTCAAGATGGAATAATTTTCCTTCTAATCTCCAAGGATGTCCATTGAAAACCTCTTGGCACAAAAAGTTCATTTGACCCTGGATGTATTTATATGAGGTAATCATATCCCCTCTTAGATGCCATTTTTCCACAGAAAGTAAGTTTAGTTCAGTTAGTCTTTCCCAGCATAGGCCATCCATCCCCCTAATTATTTTTGTTGCCCTTCTCTGTATTTTTTCCAGCTCTAAAATATCTTTTGTATGAAGTGGTGCCCAAAATTGTACTCCATGTTCCAAATGAGGGCAGAATTATATCTGCTTTCCTTTCAAATGTTCTCTGAAAAACAAATTGTTTAGAGAACCATGCCACCCATCTCTTTAATTCAACCCTCTACAATTGCATATAGAGTTATCTTTTCTGGCTTGTATACTTCCCCCTCACCAGTCTAGAGTATCAAGTCATCCAGCAGCTTGGACCACATCTAAAAAACTATTCTTACAGGAAAATCTTTTATCCTGCGGCACAGCTCCAGATGAAAATGATAAAAGAGGTTTCATTTTTGTTCAGCCAGTCAAAGTCTGCAAAGTCATTGACATTTTTGTCTAACCTCCATCTTGCACATCATGGACCAGTTTTGTATGCAGTGCATAAGAGGAGCATTTCCTGCATAATTCTGCAAAAATGTGCAAGGTAAAAAATAAGACCACTGCACTCCATATCACTCATTTTTCAAATAATAAAGTAATGTCTAATGTTAAAAAATTATCTTTTAAATGCAGGACATTCAGTTTCTGAGTTTACGTCCCTTTATGAAAGACAACAAATTCGAAACATGATACACAAAGAAAATAAAGTAGGCTTAATCAATATAATTTACTATATATTCCAAGCAGAGTTTTGAAATTGTCACATTCATTTTTAAGACAGAAAAATCTACAAAGCGTGACCTTTTGTATATTTCAGACTTGTTTTCTTAATACTCAAAAGTTGTGCTGTCAAGAAGTATCATTCATTTCAGAAAGTCTTCTACCAATCTGTTAAATTCATCCGCGTAGCGTAAATGAAGGTTGTGCTTTCCATCTTGCATCACATGCAACCTATTAAAATATTGATAAAATTCACAGTGAATTATGTCAGAATAAACCTTATTCAAATGGAGCTGATTGTAAAGTTACAAATGAGTTTAAATTACATTCTCTATTTAGTAGGGGTAAGTTATTACTTTTTATACTTTACACATTAACAAAGCACATATAAAACACTAAATACTGTAATTAGTTTGACTATTACAAAGTACAGAAATAACATCAGTACTTTGTGAGCAAAGTTGTATCATTTGCAAAGAAATATGTTTGTAGGACAACATCAGTGTAGAGTCATGTTTACTTGGAGGAGTAGTTGGCCTATTAAGATGCTTAAAAATATACTAAAAGCATTTTAATGAATGAATTAATTAATTAAACAATAACTTACTCAAACAACCCCCCCTTTGCATAATGGCCAGTGCACATGTGCATCATCACTGATATCAGTACACCTTAACTTCACAACTACAGTTGATCCTGGTTGCAAGTAGGCAGTTAGGTTCTTGCACACGCTCTTACCACCACTCCTCATGGGAAGGAGTTTCTGGTAAGCACTGTATCACATTGGCTGAATGATAAACATAACCAACTAGAGAGAAAATTATGGATCCTTATTTTATTCCAGAAGATTATATTTCTACAGAACTGAGATAATATTCAGGGGACTTACCACAACAAGTTAGAGAAAGACATTACATCGTCTTTGAATCATATCCTGATTATTTAATTTACTTATTTTTTTATTATACAGATGATTGCAAGTGTCCATTGGACACTGTAAATAAAAAGTCTTCAGGATTTTACTTTTAATTGAAATTGAGTGCATGAAGGGCCAGATATATATGTTTTGGAGCAGTCAGTTGTTAATTGGATACATGTGCTTATGGAAATTGTTAATTTCAGCCACAATCCTTCAAAAAATAAAAAAAATGTATTATTACCTTGGACTTCAGTTCATTTCTGAAAAATCTGATTATAATTATCAAAACCATACCAGAGTAGGAGAAATATAAGAAAGTTTCAAGTAAGTTGTGGTTTAATTTCTTCACAAATGTTTTCAAGATATTTTTAAGCATCTTAATGAGCCAACTACTCATACAAGTGGAAATTACTTTACACTACAGTTGTCCCTTAAATTGGGTTAACCAGGATTAAATCATCAAGCTTTGTCTTGTGAAATAGTGTTCAAGGTTTCTTTTGTGAAAAAAAAGAGAAAAGAAAGTCATTGGGGTAGAAGATTTGGGTCCAAATCTAAAGACATTCTATGTGTGAGTCACAGGTAAAGGAAGATATTGTTTTAAAAACATCAGAATATTTTGTGCAATAGACAACCCATGCAGGAATCTCTTGATCCCTGATCCTTCTAAATTTCAGTCGGGAAGGATCAAATCTTCAGGAATGTTTGAGTAGCGAAGAAATATTGGAGTCTGAATGAACTTGCCATTACATGTTGCTGTCTGAAATAGATAGTCACCACTGAGCTCTGTTTAGTGGGATTGTATGGAAGGAATGAGAGCAAAAAGGAAATTGAGTGTGAGGATAAATATCACTATGTATTCCATATTTATCCATCTTATGTTAATTATTACTTTAAATGTGATGGTCCCCATTATGATCATTTTTATTTCTATATGGTATTTCGAAATAACTAAATGAACTAAACTTGATAAAGGGGAAAAAGTTTTTAGAAAGTAAAAAACACAGTAATTGAAGTATTCATTTTATGTGCATTTATTCTTTCCTGCAGACTTCCATTTTTTACTAGGCTGCTTTTTTTCAGCTTCTGTCTGAACAAAGAGTGTCTTTGTAACCTATCGAGCGTTGCATTAGTTCTATATAGAACGCTGGCAATTGTAAAAGCCACATGTCCATTTTCTACTGACAGAAACTTCCTTTCTGCATTAAAAATCTTCTCCTGCCTCAGAAAGTAGATGACTGGAAACTAAAATGGTAAATTCAACAGCAGAATAATTGCATATAAAAGGTCATAAATTAGAAGCTGTATTATTATTTTTTAATTTTAAAAACATTTTTCATATTTCCAAATGTATTTCTGCAAAACAAAATAATTAAATTTTAAGACCTTTGTGGTCATTTAAATAACATAACATAGAGCTTTGAGACTTTATTAAATCCTGTCAAATCTAAGCATCCTGATTAAACTTTGAATCAACAGATAGAAATGAAGATTCTAACCAGTGACCCAGTAATATTATTTACATCATAGTACCAGCACAGCTGTCAGTATTTTGAAATGTGTCTGCTTAAGCATGTCCTTTAGTGTTATATGTATTATTTGGAAAGATGATCAATTGGTCTGATTGTTGAATGTGACCTAGCAAAGCTAGTCTAAGCATTAACCAACTGAATTATGTTTTTTTATAAGTTGTATGTATTTGTTTAAAAATTTATTTTTCTGTGATACAAGACTAGGGCCTTTTTCGTGTTCTAGACACCCTAAAATCAAAATATATGAATATATTATGTATAGACTCTATTATTTAAAAACACTGTACAACTAATTAATATATGTTAAAGTCCAACTTCATAAATCATTTTGTCAAGTTAATCTTAATTTGAAATGTTCCAGGAAAAACATTTGCATACAGTGCCTTGCAAAAGTATTTACCCCCCTTGGCATTTTTTGTGTTTTGTTGCCTCACAACCTGGAATTAACATGGATTGTTTGAGGATTTGCATCATTTAGTTTACAGAACATGCCCACAACTTTGAAGATTTTTATTTATTTTTTTATTGTGAAGCAAACAACAAATAGGACAAAATAACCGAAAAAAAATCAATGTGCATAACTATTCACCCCCCTAAAGTCAATACTTTGTAGAGCCACCTTTTGCGTCAATTACAGCTCCAATTTGCTTTGGATAACTCTCTATGAGCTTGCCACATCTTACCACTGGGATTCTTGCCCATTCCTCCTTGCAAAATTGCTCCAGCTCCTTCAACTTGGTGAACAGCAATCTTTAAGTTTTCTATTGGATTGTGGTCTGTGCTTTGACTAGGCCATTCCAACACATTTACATGTTTCCCCTTAAACCACTCAAGTGTTGATTTAGCAGTGTGTTTGGGGTCATTGTCCTGCTGGAAGGTGAACCTCCGCCCTAACCTCAAATCACACACAGAGTGGTGCAGGTTTTGCTCAAGAATATACCTGTATTTAGCACCATTCATCTTTCCCTCAACTCTGACCAGTTTCCCAATCCCAGCTGTTGGAAAACATGCCCACAGCATGATGCTGCCACCATGTTTCACTGTGGGGATGGTGTTCTTTGGTTGATGTGATGTGTTGGGTTTGCGCCAGACATAGCGTTTTCTTTGATGGCTGAAAAGTTCAATTTTAGTCTCATCAGATCAGAGCACCTTCCTCCATACATTTTGGGAGTTTCCCACATGCCTTTTCGCAAACTCAAAATGTGCCATTTTGTTTTTTGCTGAAAGTAATGACATTCTTCTGGCCACTCTGCCATAAAGCCCAACTCTATGGAGCATACAGCTTATTGTCGTCCTATGTGCAAATACTTCAGTATCTGCTGTGGAACTCTGCAGCTCCTCTAGGGTTACTTTAGGTCTCTGTGCTGCCTCTCTGATTAATGCCCTCCTTGCCCAGTCTGTGAGTTTTGGTGGGCGGCTTTCTCTTGGCAGGTTTGCTGTTGTGCCATGTTCTTTCCATTTGGTTATGATAGATTTGATGGTGCTCCTGGGGATCATCCAAGATTTGGATTTTTTTTATAACATAACCCTGACTTGTACTGTTCAGCAACATTGTCCCTTACTTGTTGGCGAGTTCCTTGGTCTTCATGGCAGTGTTTGGTTAGTGGTGCCTCTTGCTTAGGTGTTGCAGCCTCTGGGGCCTTTCAAAAAAGGTGTGTATATGTAATGACAGATCATGTGACACTTAGATTGCACACAGGTGGACATCATTTCACTAATTATGTGACTTCTGAATGTAATTGGTCGCACCAGAGCTTTTTATGGACTTCATAACAAAGGGGGTGAATACATACTCACAAGCCAATTTTCTGTTTTCTATTTCTAAAAAATAGTTTTATGTATATATTTTTCTGATTTCACTTCACCAACTTAGACTTGGGTTCTGATCCATCACATAAAATTCAGATTAACCAAACATTGAACTTAAGGCTGTAATGTAACAAAATAGGTACAATTTAAGGGGGTAAATATTTTTGCAAAGCACTGTAAGTTCATTTTATGAAACATATAGGATGCTATATATGAAAGGCCACTATATACCACATTAATAGCTAATAATCTATATAAGTATGGGTCAATACACCTTTAGGTCTGCAAAACACTCCATAATACTAAGATCACAAAAAGACTGTCACATTTTTGTGACTAAATTCAAACTCTATAGTTATCAATACCTGACTATACCAGAGATTTCTCCCTGGATCAATACTCTCTCTCTAATTATCCAGGATAATGCTGAATTCCCTTTTTAATTAGATATAAATCCAGTCTCCTTTCAAAGTTATCTATCAAATCTGCTGTCACTACCTCCTCTGGTAGATAATTCCACAGATTAACCACCCTTACTGTGAATAACCCTTTTCTTTCTTTAAGGTGGAATTTTTTTACTTCTAACCTCAAGGGATGTCCTCTTGTCAGTTGAAAACCTCTCGGCACAAAAAGCTCCTTTGACAAATCTTTATACTGACCCTGGATGTATTCATATAAGGTTATCATATCTTCTCTTAGATGCCTTTTTTCTAGAGCAAATACGTTTAATTTGCTTAGTCTTTCTTCATAACTTAGCCCCTCCATTCGCCTTATTAGTTTTGTTGCCCTCCTTTGTACCTTTTCCAGCTCTAAAATGTCCTTTTTATGAAGTGGTGCCCAAAATTGTGCTCCATATTCCAAATAAGGGCATACTAGAGATTTGTTTAGTGGCATAATTATATTTGCTTCCCTTGCTTCTATACCCTTCTTAATACATGCTAATATTTTTTTTGCCTTTGCAGATGCTGCTTGGCTTTGAGCACTGTTACCTAGGTGGTTGTCCACAAGCACTCCCAAATCCCTTTCAATATCTGATACCCCTAGATTTGCTCTATTAAGATTATAAATTGCATGGCTATTTTTCCTTCCCAGAGGCATAACTTTACATTTATTCGTATTAGATCTCATCTGCCATTTAGATGCCCATTTCTAGATTTTATGTAAATCCCTTTGGAGGGAAAGCACATTATTATCTGATTGAATTACCTTGCACAACTTTGTGTCATCAGCGAAATTGGACACACTACTTTCCAGTCCCACCTCTAAGTCATTAATAAATATGTTAAAAATGAGAGGACCTAATAATGAACCATGAGGAACCCCACTTACCTCATTAGTCCAATCAGAGTATGTTCCATTTACAACTTTCCCATATCTTTTTTTAATGGAATATGTGTGCAAAGTAGTATATGAATAAACAGATATTGTCTAGTGCACAATCCAGAGCCTACCCATCTCTTCCCATAAAAGCAAGAGAAAATATAAATTCTCAACCTTTGTATAATGTGTGCCAATAAGAAAGGTGGCGCCACACCCAAATAAAAAGCTGTCAGCACAATTGTGAAGTCGACTGATTTCTAGGACCTAGAGAGCATACTGAATTATTTAACTAAAAATTAACTTTTATTGTGAGCCTTTAAAACTAAGCAATTTCTAAAACCCGTGGAGAATTGTTAACATTATAATAGCCATATGTCATATTCAGGAAGGCCCACTGAACTTTTGGGGGACTTTTGAACTATTGGGGATGGCTGAGATTCACATGGATTGGTGTTCCCCTGTTGGCATGAGGTGAGTAATGGTGTCTGGGGAATGATTGGGGCTTCCACTCGTCTGGAAGGAAAGTAGATTTGTATATTCCCCACCAGGCCATTTGGTTATTTGACAAAGAGAACAGGGTTGACACTCATGTGCTTATTACCCTTTACAGGGTTAGAGGCAAGAAGGAAGATGGCAAGTGGCCATACTCCCGTAGACTTACAGTATCCTCACCACAGGAGTCAGTTAATAGCATACCTGCCATACTAGTGACATGATTGAAAGACAGACCACTTGGCTGGAAGCAGGGAGTGTGCGGATTGGATAAAAGGGACTGTCGTTAAGGTGACAAAAATGTATAACAATGTTGGATGGATGACAAATAAGGTGTTGTTGTCAGTTAACATAGGCATACTCAATGTGTGTGCCTTATTCCGAGGAAATAATATTTCTAAACATAGGAAGTATTGCAACAAACTCTGCTTGAAACTCTGCCTCTAACCACTGGGGGGTAGTATTGCTGCTGACCTGTTTTCCTGCACTTTCTGGGTACTGGTGGTGGTGGTATGCTAAGCTGGGTTCATTGCTGCTAAACAGGGATATTCCAAAATACCCTATGACCTACATGGTGAGATTGATCTAAGGATCTGTATGAGCCCAACAGAAGCCGTAAGAGTTTGTGAAAAACCTACTGTTGACACATATATAAGTCTGCATGCGTAGATTGGGAAATATATTTATTATGGGAAATATAATAAAAATTCAAAAACGCAGCTGTAATGCTTTAAAAATGGGGTAGAAAAAATGTGTAAGTTCCAAATAGTAAAGTTGTTAATGCTGAACTGATAGATAACGAGGGAGTGTATTGGGATATTTTGTGTGGGAATCCACTATGGACCAGGTGCCAATAGATATGCCTAAATAATGACAATAAAATCCGATATATCCTACAATATTGCATCCATCGTATATAGCACACAAGTTGTGCAAGATAGTTTATATGTACAGTGCCTTGCAAAAGTATTCACCCCCCATTGACTTTTTACCTATTTTGTTACATTTCAGCCTTAAATTCAATGTTTTGTTAATGCAAATTTTAAGTGATGGATCAGAACCCAATAGTCTAAGTTGGTGAAGTCCAATGAGAAAAATATATACATAAAACTATTTTTTAGAAATAGAAAACAGAAATTTGGCATGTGCGTATGTATTCACCCCCTTTGTTATGAAGTACTTAAAAAGCTCTGGTGCAACCAATTACCTTCAGAAGTCACATAATTAGTGAAATGATGTCCACCTGTGTGCAATTTAAGTGTTACATGATCTGTCATTACATATACACACCTTTTTTGAAAGGCCCCAGAGGCTGCAACACCTAAGCAAGAGGCACCACTAACAAAACATTGCCATGAAGACCAAGGAACTCTCCAAACAAGTAAGGGACAATGTTGTTGAGAAGTACAAGTCAGGGTTATGTTATACAAAAATATCCAAATCTTTGATGATCCTCAGAAGCACCATCAAATATATCATAACCAAATGGAAAGAACATGGCACAACAGCAAACCTACCAAGAGCCGCCCACTAAAGGAGGGCATTAATCAGAGAGGCAGCACAAAGACCTAAGGTAACCCTGGAGGAGCTGCATAGTTCCACAGCAGAGACTGGAGTATCTGTACATAGGACCACAATAAGCCATACACTCCATAGAGTTAGGCTTTATGGCAGAGTGGCCAGAAGAAAGCCATTACTATCAGCAAAAAACAAAATGGCACATTTTGAGTTTGCGAAATGGCATGTGGGAGACTGCCAAAATGTATGGAGGAAGGTGCTCTGGTCTGATGAGACTAAAATTTAACTTTTTGGCTATCAAAGAAAACGCTATGTCTGGCGCAAACCCAACACATCACATCACCAAAAGAACACCATCCCCAGCATCATGCTGTGGGGATGTTTTTCAGCAGCCGGGACTGGGAAACTGGTCAGAGTTGAGGGAAAGATGGATGGTGCTAAATACAGGGATATTCTTGAGTAAAACCTGTACCACTCTGTCACTTGAGTGGTTTAAGGGGAAACATGTAAATGTGTTGGAATGGCCTAGTCAAAGCCCAGACCTCCATCCAATACAAAATCTGTGGTCAGACTTAAAGATTGCTGTTCACAAGCGCAAACCATCCAACTTGAAGGAGCTGGAGCAGTTTTGACAGGAGGAATGGGCAAAAATCCCAGTGACTTGGAGCTGTGATTGCCGCAAAAGGTGGCTCTACAAGGTATTGACTTTAGGTTGGTGAATAGTTATGCACATTGACTTTTTCTGTTATTTTGTCCTATTGTTGTTTGCTTCACAATAAATAAAAAAAAAACCTATCTTCAAAGTTATGGACATGATCTTTAGATTAAATGATGCAAATCCTCAAACAATCCATGTGAATTCCAGGTTGTGAGACAACAAAACACGAAAAATGCCAAGGGGGGGGGGGGGGGGGGGGTATGCGTGAATACTTTTGCAAGGCACTGTATATGTTGGAGGACCTGAATCCAGAAGTGCACATATCCCATAAACCTATAGCATAATACCTATAGAAGATCCTGCTAATCATTGGATTATACGCAGTATGGAACTATAACATTTAATGGGTTAAAAAAGGAAATAAGATTAAAAAACGAATATTGGAGGAGTGAGATCAAGGACAATTACAATCAGTAGAAAAATAAATAAATATATACATATAATCTTTTGAGTGCTTAAGAAGTCAAACCATCATGATATAAGCATTTGTTGTCAGAAGACATGAGACATAAACAGACATCTGCAGGTCTGTGTTGAATCGCAAACGCAATACTTGCGGTTCCTTTCCAACTGCCAATCTGGGTGACTGCACAATATATATATATATAGTCCTTTTCAGCTCCCCCCGATATCCCAACGACCCGTTTCGCCCTTTATCAGGGCTTAGTCATGTTAGTTATCCCATGTATAATCCTTGATTCATAATTGGATTATCATGTTGTTTATTTTAATTATTACTGTCATTAGTGGGTTTAAATATATACAGCTATATCTTATCTACTATCCTAATAATTTTTGGCACTTATATTTAGCACCGGGACTTGTATTTTAGTTGCATGTGGACAGCAAGAGGATCACAAGATCACAAGATCATGCAATTAGTTAATTGTATATACATGTGTATCACTAAGGTGTACAAAAATTAAGGAATAAATATTAATCATTATAATTATGACATGTAAAATTATGCAGTATACTTCCATGCAATTTTTTTGGGCTGCATTGGAGAAATACCCCACAGCTGTTATATTAATATAAGACTTTTTTAGCTGTGTTTTCCACCACTATAACCATTTTTCAATTGTCAACTTGTGGGACACAATGGGACATTTTACATGCCACCACCCATGACCCTAATTAAGTCCTTGATGCACAACTTAATATTATTGTTATTATTATTACTTATAAAAATGACACAGCAACCACAATCAACTGAAGCTCTGATCTTCCCCAAAAAACAAAAAAAACTCACTATGGAGCTACGATATTTTGAGCAATGAAATATAGAGTTCATGCAATGCTCTTAATTGTATTAACTAGCATATGGATATTACTGATATATCTTTTTGTGTTGGCATAGAGCCCTTTTAATCAGGGACGATTTTGAACCACAATATTGTTCTGGTTATGTTATTTTCCCCACTTGTTCTGGATACAAAAATTAACCCAAGCTTTATAGACTACCTGTTAACTAGTAACATAAATACTTGAGTCAATACAGATTACTGCTCGTATATTGATTAAAAGTGTTATATCCTGTTCATTTGGAGTCGTCTATTGGATAAGCAATTATTTTTTAAAGAATTCATAAAGGTCCCAATTAATTTTTTTAATATATAGTAAATGTAAAGATTATTTTTATGAATATTATATTTTAATATTTTTAATGGATACACATACATAATATTTCTATATAATAGCATTCAGAAAAAAACATTGGATAGAAGTATACATAGTGAAAGAGACTTAAAATATAAACAATAAAAAAGTTTGAGGTCTGATGAAAAAGTTTCTAATGCAGTGGATGCTCAAAAGAAAGTGGCTGAAGAGGGCCCTGATGAGAACCCAGGGCCTTTTGTTGACTACCCCGGCCTAAACCGTAGAATGGTGTTACCAGGGCCGTATTTACATATGGGTTAAATGGGCTGCACTATTTTAGGGTGGCAAAACTCAGCTGTTTGTGCTTTTTTTATGGGAAGCCCTCTCCCAGGGCCCCTTGTCACACTATTCACCCCCCTCCTCTTACTTGTGCCATTGCAGTCCCTGTCCCGGATCCCATTGCTCAGAGGTTGGGTATCCTTCCCCTGTTGGAGCTTCATACTGATGTCATGTGACCCTGCAGTATGAAGCTCCGGCAGGGAAGGATATTCAACCTCTAAGCAATGGGTTCTGGGACAGGTACTGCTGTGCACAAGTAAGAGGAGGTGAGGGGGAAGTGAATGAAGTACAGGGGGCTTGAGGGGCATGAATATTGTTACAAGGGCCCCTGGGGGTTTTGAGGGGTTGAACAATGCTCCTGAGGGGGCCTGATTTTTTGGGAGGGTTAATGGTGCTGCTGAGGGGGTCCTGGGGGTAAACATGGCTGCTGAGGGGGGCCTGGTTTTTCTTTGGGGGGGTGAATATGTCTGCTGAGGGGAGCCTGGGGGTTTAATATGGCTGCTGAGGGGCTTGGGGGGATGAATGGTGCAACAAGGAGCCCTGGGGGTTTTGAGGGGTTGAATGATGCTCCTGAGGGGGGCCTGTTTTTTGGGGGAGGTTAATGGTGCTGCTGATGGGTTCCTGGGGGTGAACATGGCTGCTGAGGGGGCCCTGGTTTTTCTTTGAGGGGGGGTGAATGGTGCTGCTGAGGGAGCCCTGGGGGGTTGTGGGGTGAATATGGCATCTGAGGGGCTTGGGGTTGAATGGTGCTGCTGGGGGTCTTGGTAGGGGGGATTGAATGGCGATACAAGGGCCCTGTTTCTTTGGGGGGTAAATTATGCTGCAGAGGGGGCACTGGGATTTGGGGGGGGGGGGTGAATGGTGGTCTTGAGGGCTCTTGGGTATTGGGTAGTTAATATTGCTGCTAAGGGGGCCCTGGGGGGTGAATATGGCTGCTGAGTGGGTTGGGGGGTGAATGGTGCTGCTGAAGGGTGCCTGGAGGTGTTGGGGTGAATGGTGCTGCTGAGGGGGCATGGGGGATAAATATTGCTGCTGAGGGGTCCCCTTGTCACACTATTCACCCCTCAAGCCTCCTGCACTTCATTCACCCCCCCCCCCCTCCCCCCCTCCCCCTCCTCTTACTTGTGGCTTTGCAGTCCCTGTCCCGGATTCCATTGCTCAGAGGTTGGGTATCCTTCCCCTGCCGGAGCTTCATACTGCAGGGGAGGGGAATTCCTAATGATGTCACGTGACCCTGCAGTATTAAGCTCCGGCAGGGGAAGGATACTCAACCTCTGAGCAATGGGATCGGGGACAATGACTGCCGTACACAAGTAAGAGTGTGGGGGGGGGGGGGGTGGCTGAATGAAGTGCAGGGAGCTTGAGAGGTGTGAATAGTGTTACAAGGGGACCTGGGGTTTTGAGGGGTTGAATGATGCTCCTGAGGGAGACCTGTTTTTTTTTTGGGGGGTGCAACAAGGGGCCCTGTTTTTTTGGAGGGTAAATGAGGCTGCAGAAGGGGAACTGTTTTTTTTTTGGGGGGGGGTGAATGGGGGGGTAATATTTGCCCCACCGCCCTGGGTTAATTGGGGTAAATTATTATTTTTTTGCACCAGGGCCCTCCATTCACTAGCTCTGCCACTGCACCCAGCCCATGTCCCTTACACCCCCTGGAGCCTCTATAGGCAGGGAGTCTTGAATGATGTCACGTGACTCCCTGCCTTTGCAGACAGACGCGCCAGCAGGGGAGGAGCAGAAGACACACCAAGATTTTTCACGACCAATCAGGGTAAGAGAGGGGGTCCTGGTAAGGTTGAGGGAGTCCAGGAGGGCTAGGGGACATGGACTGGGTGCCATGGGGACATGGGGTGGGAGAGGGCTTCCCATAAAAAAAAAATGCAAGTAGCTGAGTTTCAAAAAAAAGAAATCAATTAGGTTGCACAAATTTATACAGTATATATATATATATATATATATATATATATATATATATATACTAGCGACTTGCCGGTCAAAAATGACAGAGCAATAACATTTTAAGCCATGGCAATGCTGTTTGCCACACAATGTCAAGCTTTTTGTACTCTGAGGACCTTTGGTGCTCATTGCAAGCCTCTACTTTGGTGTACTCTTGCTCCTCTGAGCACCTTCAGCGCTCATCACAAAGACAGATACATATGTCTATATTTTTTTAAAATAATATTCAATTAATTAGTTACTTAATAAATGAATATACTTTACTGATTTGTAATTAATATATCCAGCAATCAATAGCCTGAAGAGCTAACAATCTCTTTTTATTTTAAATGATTGAGCAATAAAATTTGAAACCATGGCAATGCTGTTTGGCACACAATGTTAAGCTTTTTATACTCTAAAGACCTTTGGCGCTCATTGCAAGCGTTGCTCTGAGCGCCTTTGGCACTCTCATTGCGTGTCCAATCTCTTTTTATTGTCCTGCAGCATATAATGTTCAGTTGGACTGTTGCTGGCCTGAGGAGATAATTTTATGATTGTCCCAACTGTGCATTAGAAATAGGCTGCGTGCGCGAGGGCAAACCGTTGGTTTATTTGTGTAAAGAGATACTGTAGATGCGTAACGTTGCTAGTTGCAAGTTAGGGTTGTAAAATAGGGTCGTTTGTCTATGAGCTACGTGGTTCGCGAGCATTTGCCGTCCTTTGTAATAATGTATGTTGTACCTTGTACGTTCCTGTGTGAAAGTGGTACGAGGTTGGTGGTGTTTTGTGCGGCCCAGGGTCGTGTAGCCTCGTTTTCATTTTGTTGGCCGCCATTTTTTTCTCGCTTAGCCGATGTTCGAGTGCTGAAACTCGGTAAACTCAACTTAAATTTGCATTCCACCTTACTCCCAGACGTCCTGGCTTTTCCCCTGTGCTGTGTGTGATGTTTTTACTGTATTTAAAAAAATGTTTGTGTGTTTCTTGCTTCGCGCGGTTCGTCCGTTAACGTAATTATTTTTTTCTAAGTCCCGCGTCTCATATTTTTTTTTTCTGTGTCCCGCGTCTTGTAATTTATTTTTTTCGAAGACCCTCGTTTGTCAACTACTTGCAGCCTAAGGCGATCCCACATTTCCTAAGTGTTTGGAGGCTAAGTCCCGCGTGTTTCAATGTGTGATCGGCTCGCCACGCTTTGTGAGGCTCACAGGCAATGACCGCACAAGTGCTGCGATTTTTAGTGCCTTAACGGCTCGCTACGCTCATTACCTAAGTGCTGCGAGTTATGGCTCGCCTCGCTACACGAGGCTCGCAAGCGATGAGCGCCATCGCCGCGCTCATCGCCTAAGTCTTAAGCACCACGCCAAGCGTGACGACGTCTCGTAGTTCAACAATTATAATATGTGACAGATATATATATTTATATAGATATATATATTTATATATATATATATATTTATATACAATAAACATTAAGTTAGACTATGTATGTATAAGTGTGATATTCATTTAATTTATGGCGGCAGCTGATTTAATGTCAAAAATGTAATAATTGCTAAATAAAGATGTCATCAATACGATGTAAGTTAATTAATTTATTATTATGATTATTATTATTATAATTAACCCTTCGATTTCCACAGGATGGCAAATCAATATAAACCAGGGCATCAAAACTCTCAAATCCGCCCCTGGATGTTACTATAGTTGATGCAAGATTACTTTACTACATCGTATCAACATTTTTGCTACAGGAAAGTGTAATGTAATGTGTGATGTAACCCTGTAACATTTATGCTTTTTGATCTTTTTCCCCAAAATGTCAAGGGCTTTATTCAGTTATACACAAACTGCTTTGGCAATTCATTGAGTTGTGACCATAACTCATATTCTTCAAAAATGAAATAAATTAAAGATCTAAAGAAATCAATCAGTATGCTGCTGCGGCACTCATTCAACAAGACTGTTGTGATTGGCTAGACAACAAAGAGAAAGTAGCTAAGCCACCAATGGGAATGAAAGAAAGTGGAAGTTTGACACAGTAATTGCTGTAACACAAACTAAGTTTAGACAGATTTCACTTCTAACCCTGGTAACTATGTACAATAGATGTGATAAAAACTTACCTTGAATCTTTGATTTGTTTGTATAATATTTGTGAATGATAACCTGGTGCTATTTCATCCTTTAGCCCTTGTATGATCAATGTAGGACACTCAATGTAGGGAAGCAGATGTTGACAAATACTGCCTATGAAATAAAGATTGGATCCCATTTACATTGATATTGGTTTCTATAAATATCATCACTATAATTTTTTGATCTGACACATTTCTAACCATTGTATTTTTTGCATATCCATATACAGCCACAACTCTTGCCCCTTGCTGTACAGACATACACTGAGCAAACACACACAGGTACATAGTGTTACTGTAAGAATTAATTCTACTGACCTGGGAATATTCTAGAAGGAGGCCAAAGTCTAGATACAGTAACCAGAGGTTAATCAAGAGTAATATCAAACAAACAAGTAAGAGTTAAGAGCCTGCGAAGTCCAACTCCAAGCAAAATGTTCAGAAGCCAGGAAATATACCTGAGGTGTTCAGGTGTAAAGAACAGTTATACTGGCAGGCTGGTATTGAAATATGTCATAGTGGAGGACAAGATAGAGGGTCACCAGCACACTCAGGAACAAGTGGCAGCAAGACAGGAACACTAGCAGGCTGATATGAATATATAGCAGGGGGGTAACAGGCTCTAGGATCTGCAACAGACTGGCATACTCAGTAATAAGAGAAGACAGGCACAATGGCAGGCTGGTATGGATAGATATCATAGTGGCTGATAGAATACAGTGAGCAAGCACTCTCAGAAACTGGGACAAAGTGAACCTGTAAGTGTGGGCAATGGAAAGCACTAATATCAGGCAAGGAATAAAACACAGTTTAAAAAAATAAAAAAAAATAAAAATAAAAGACCACTGCACAATGAAACAAAAAACTTTTGGAAAACTGTGTCTGGCTCAGAACATAATTAAGCAGGAAAAAAGCCATACATTTATTTTGTAATAATAAAAAAATATATTGTTGATGAAAGTTATGAAACTTAGACCATTACTATGCACTTTTAAGGCTGTTTTTTTTATTTTGGAATGAAATTTGATCATATTTAGCAGATATGCAGATTTTTTACTTTTTGTCAATATTAAGCTATATTTTGTCTTACCCTGAGGATGGCTTTTGAATTTACAGGCTGCTTCAATAAAGCCTTTTAAGGTCCTTGCAAAGTACTCTCTCCCATATAGATTGTCAAATGGCTTTTTCGATTCCTCACTCCAGTTTGATACATGTTGGAACACTATGTAAAATATAAAAGGAAAAAAAAGGAAAGGAAAACAATGGTGTTCAAGTCAATAATAAACTATTCCAATAAAAATGTAAAAGTAACACACATCCCAACACACATCAGTGACATCTGGAGCAAATGTCTACAAACTTACATTTTAACTTGGCTTGAGACAGATGTATTTATAACATGCATTACATGTAAGCAAACTATCAGCCCATTTTATACACAGAGTTTTGGGGGAATAGTGTTGTTCTTGTTCAGTCAAATCTGATTCTCTGTGACCCTATGGACGGAGCACTCCAGGCACAACCACTGCCCATCTGAGCTTCTTCATGCTCGTATTGATAGCTTCAATGATCTCATCTATCCATTTCTGCTTTTTCCATCCCTTTCTTGTTGGGCCTTCAATCTATCCCAGCAGTTTTCCTGAAGGAATCATGGTAGTGATTCAACCTCTAACTCATAAATGTTTTTATCAGGAAAGATGTTAATTAGCACACTGTTTCACTACTTACTTTGCCACACAGAAAAGGTATATATATCAATAATTACCGTATTTATTGGCGTATAACATGCACCGGCGTATAACACGCACCTCATTTTAAGAAGGAAATTTCAGGGGAAAAAAATTAAATTTCAAATAAAGGACTTTGACGCAAAATCCTCAACCTCCCTCCTATTTATTATTATTATTATTATTATTATCTTTATTTATATCGCGCCAACATATTCCGTAGCGCTGTACAGGGGTTGAGTACATAGCAGAAAACAAATTAAACACCTTGTAAAGAATGGAGGGCCCTGTTTTCGAGCATAAAATCAAATGTACATAGAGCTTGTTTCCAAGGCCTGACACAAGATTGAAAACTCGCAAACTTACAATCTAAGGGTTTAGGTGTGATACAAGAGGGTGACAAATACAATTGAAAGCAATTGGTTCAGTAAAGTGGAGGGGTCTGTGTGTTGTACTGTAGATTGTGGGTGTGAGTGTTATTAAGCTGTGGAATGTTCAGTTGTACATGTTAAGGCTGAAGATGATAAGATTTTTTAAACAGGTGTGTTTTTAATAATTTCTTAAAGGTTTTGAGGCAGGAAGATAATCTAATGGAGCGGGGCAAGGAGTTCCAAATGGATGGGGAAGCACGAGAAAAGTCTTGAAGACGGGAGTAAGAGGAGGTGATGAGAGAGGAGGAAAGAAGAAGGTCGTTAGCAGAACGAAGGGGCCGGTTGGGAGAGTATTTTGAAACAAGAGCAGAGATATAAGGGGGTGCACTGTTGTTGAGGGCTTTATGTGTTAGGGTCATGATTTTAAATTTGATTCGGGAAGCTATGGGAAGCCAGTGGAGTGATTGACAGAGAGGGGCTGCCGACACTGATCGTTTGGTATTGAAGATGAGTCTAGCGGAGGCGTTCATTATGGATTGGAGGGGAGACAGACGAGAGATGGGGAGGCCAGCAAGGAGGGAATTGCAGTAGTCGAGTCGAGAGATGATGAGAGAGTGAATTAGAATTTTAGCTGTGTCTTCTGTAAGATAATGACGAATTTTGGAGATGTTTTTTAGGTGAAACTGACATGATTTTGTTATTGCTTGGATGTGAGGAATAAAAGAGAGGGCGGGATCCAGTAGAACCCCAAGACAACGGGCCTGGGAGGTAGGGGCGATGATGGTGTTGTCAACAGTGAGAGATATTTGAGGTGTGGAAGCTGTAGTAGAGGGTGGAAAGATTAGAAGTTCAGTTTTAGACATGTTGAGTTTGAGTTGACGGGTGGACATCCAGGAGGATATGCTAGAGAGGCAGTTGGAAACTTGAGCTAAAAGAGAGGGGGATAGATCGGGTGCAGAGAGGTAGATTTGAGTATCATCTGCATAGAGATGATACTGAAATCCAAAGGATTTTATAAGGGTGCCAAGGGAGGAGGTGTAGATGGAGAAGAGGAGGGGGCCTAGGACAGAACCTTGGGGAACGCCAACAGACAGAGGGAGAGGTGAAGAAGAGGTGCCAGAGAAGGAGACACTAAATGTACGATCTTTAAGATAGGATGTGAACCATGAAAGAGCTGTGTCCTGGATGCCAAAAGAGCGGAGCGTTTGGATTAGAAGAGGGTGGTCAACTGTATCGAAGGCAGCAGAGAGATCCAGGAGAATTAGAATAGAGTAGTGACCCTTTGATTTGGCGGTTAGCAAGTCATTAGTGACTTTTGTAAGGGCTGTTTCTGTAGAGTGTTGGGACCGGAAGCCAGATTGGAAGGGGTCAAGTAGGGAATTGGAGGAAATAAATTGAGTGAGGCGATTGTAAACAAGCCGCTCAAGGAGTTTAGACGCAAGGGGAAGTAGTGAGATAGGGCGATAGTTGGAGGCAGAAGCTGGGTCAGAAGAGGGCTTCTTGCGAATGGGTGTAACTGTGGCATGTTTTAAGGAGGATGGAAACTTGCCAGTGTTTAGGGAGAGGTTGAATAGATGTGTGAGAGCTGGGATAAGTGTGGTGGATAGGGGAGGGATTAGCTGTGATGGAATAGGATCATGAGGACATGTGGTAAGGTGAGAGGTTGATAGTAAAGTAGATACTTCATCCTCGGTTACAGGGTCAAAGGAGTCCATAGTGGAGGTGGGATTGGGGAAGGGTAAGGGCTGGGTGTTGTCGGTTTGGGGAGAGGGTGGTGGGGTAGGGCCAAGCTGGGAGGAGAGCTCATTTCGGATGGTATCGATTTTATTTTTAAAATGGCTGGCAAAGTCATCAGCAGTGAGAGAGGAAGGGGCAGGAGGTGGGGGTGGGCGGAGGAGGGTGTTGAATGTAGCAAATAAACGTTTAGGGTTGGAGGACAGGTTTGATATTAGTGATGAGAAGTAGTGTTGTTTGGCAAGATTGAGGGCAGAGAAGTAGGAGCGCAAGGTAAACTTGTAGTGGAGAAAGTCTGCTGAAGTGCGAGATTTCCTCCATAATCGTTCTGCAGTGCGTGAGCATCTCTGTAGATAGCGTGTTTGTATGGTGTGCCATGGTTGTGGGTGAGAGCGAGGGCGTTTGCTTGTGATTATGGGGGCAAGAGAGTCAAGGGTGGAGGTTAGAGTAGTGTTGTATTGTGAAGTGGCGACGTCAGGGCAGGCAAGGGTGGTGAGGGGGCTGAGAAGGGGTGTTAATACATTTGAAAATTGTTGTGGGTTGAGTGCTTGCAGGTTTCTGCGTGTTCTGATGGCAGGATTTGAAGAAGGGCGGTGAGCGGAGGATGAGGTGAGGTTGCAAGTTAGCAGGTGGTGGTCAGATAGGGGAAGTGAGGAGATGTCAAGGTTGGAGATAGTGCAGAGATTAGTAAAAATAAGGTCAATAGAGTGTCCACCACTATGAGTTGCGGAATCTGTCCATTGTGAGAGGCCACAACCCCGTCCTCAACCTCCCTCCTCATTCTCCCTCCGCACCCACCCATCCTCATAGAATGCGGAGGGGGGGTTAGAATGCGGAGGGGGGTTAGAATGCGGAGGGGGGTTTAGAATGAGAGGGGGAGGTTGAGGATGAGGAGGGGGGAGGGAATATCGGCGTATAACACGCACACATCATTTGCCCCCTGTTTTCAGGGAGAAAAAGTGCGTGTTATACACCGATAAATACTGTATTTTTTATCTTATAAAAAATATGAAGTAAATATACTGGTCCATTTTAATATTTTTTTTTCACAATCAAGATGAGAGCTGCTGTTCTTCACTTGAGCTCTAGCAGAAAAAGACAAATAAACAAAAAACGATTACAAATGAGCATTTCACTTATCTAAAACAACTCATTTGATCCAGAGAAGTGGCTGATATATCTATCCTGCAGTTTGGACTAGCTAAAAAAGCCCTTTCCTCTAGGACTTGAAGAAAACACCTCCTGAGGCCTACTACTGCTATTGATTTACAATGCAGCAAATGCTACACAAAAGGCCAAAATAAATAGAGGCTAATCTGACCAATTACAGAGTCGAAGAGGAAAGAGGCGATGAGACAATAGTGCAGCAAAATATTAAGATTAAAAAGTTTAAAGTCTATTGCAATATTGATTCTAAACTGTCAGTTAGTGAGAACTGTTGTGCTTCACTTAAGTTCAAACTGCTACTGATTTACACTGCACCTGGTGCCATGCTATACCAAAGGCCAGAATAAAGAGAGACTCATCTAACCAGATACAGAGTAAAAAAAAAAGAGTTGAGCCACTAGTACAACATAAAGCTGAAAAGTATTTCTGTTTGATACAGCTAGACTCAAAACAGATCTCACAGTGACATAGTAACATCTCAAATATAAGCATATCTCCAGTTTACATTTGCATATACAACTCCAAACAAAATAAACAACACTGAGAGGCAGCACTAGGACATCACTAAAGAGCCTGAACCTGAAAAAAGCATATACATATTC
Organism: Discoglossus pictus; assembly: GCA_027410445.1. Classification (NCBI taxonomy): domain Eukaryota; kingdom Metazoa; phylum Chordata; class Amphibia; order Anura; family Alytidae; genus Discoglossus; species Discoglossus pictus. The sequence continues at coordinate 116,241 of JAPZIH010001121.1, forward strand.
TATCATATTCATAATAATTACAAGTCATCTCCATCCCGTGGCGAAACAAGAAGAATTCCTTCCTCACCAACTATCATAACTTGGCTCTCCTGCAAAGCCTACACGCAGACGAATCAACAATGCAATATAAAATCACAGGCTATACTGTATAAACAGAATTCAGTGTGAAAGACAGTCTACAGAAGACCAGCACTCCAGTCAACCAGCAAACACAGACATAATATTTAAGCAACACAGAGATTATGCAACTTTCTTCTGAAAACAAATACCACCCATCAAGATGCTAAAATAAACAGATCAGAAAAAGGAGACTCAGAGTCAATAATATTACAGAATAAAGCAATTAATATTTAACAGCTTCTAATCTAACAAATGAAGCAATAATTTACAAAATCACACGTTTACAAATACCTTATATAAATACATCCAGGGTCAGTATAAAGACTTGTCGGGGGAGCTTTTTGTGCCAAGAGGTTTTCAACTGACAAGAGGACATCCCTTGAGGTTAGAAGTAAAAAGATTCCACCTCAAAGAAAGAAAAGGGTTCTTCACAGTAAGGGTGGTTAATCTGTGGAATTCTCTACCAGAGGAGGTGGTGACAGCGGATTCGATAGATAACTTTAAAAGGGGACTAGATTTATTTCTAATTAAAAAGGGAATTCAGGGTTATAAAGAATAATTAGAGAGACAGTAATGATCCAAATTTTTAACATTTCCCCTTTAGACAATTGGCTAAGTCTCGCTTGTGTTTTTTTTTTTGTTTGTTTGTTTTTTCTATTTGCCTTCCTCTGGACTAATTAATAATAATAAAAAAAAAAAAAAAAAAAAAAAAAACATAAAAAAATTGATTAATAATTAATTAACAACTAATGAATTAATAGTTAATCCGCATATTGCAGATCAAAGGAGATCTTAAAAGGTTGAACGTGATGGACTGAAAGTCTTTTTTTTTCAACCTTAAATACTATGGCCCTCATTCAATTGCGATTTGGCCAATTGAATAAGGCTCTAAATAAGCACATAGCATATATTTTTTAAAGAAGTTTATAGTTAGTAAGCATCTATCCAAAAGCAAGGTTTTCACTAACTAAAAACTTCTTTTAAAAAAATATGCTATGTGCTTATTTAGAGCCTTATTCAATTGGCCAAATTGCAATTGAATGAGGGCCTTTGTAACTATGTAACTATGTAACAAATTAAGCAATAATTTACAAAATCACACGTTTACAAATATCAAAATTAGCCTCTTACAAATGTCACAACAAACTAGACTTTCGGCCAAGGCAACTCAACCACTCAAAAAAAGGAATTATTTAAAACCTCAAACCCAAAACAATCTACCATACAACCAACGGGTACTGATCATTCAGATAAATCGGATCCTGAAGACAACTCAAGCTCCTCCTTTCCACAGCTAGAAGTCTCAGACAAATCAATGGCCAAATTCGAAAAACTGCTACAAAAATACATAACAGCAGTTAATAATCTCAGAAAAGAGATGCACGAACTAGGCCAAAGGACCCACCATCTTGAAGTAGTATCTGATCAATTTGTTGAAACACAAAACAGAGACAGAAGCGTGATCTCTTAAAACACATTTAAAATGACAGAATAGGAAGCGAAATACAAAGGAGTTTGAAAATAAGTAAAAAAGAAACAACTTAAGATTTGGAAGCATCCCTTAACAGACAACTGACCTGACACAATGCATAGCATTAATAATACACACCCTGCTCCGGGGCATAGCAACAGAATCATGAAAAATTGAGAGAGCCCACAGAGCCTTAGGCACAGCTAACTCAACAGACTTAGCAAAAGATGTCATAGTAAGATTCTTACGTCAAAAAGCAAGAGATCTTATACCCTCTATGACAAGAAGACAAGGGTCGGTGAAAGGCCCCAGAAATCCAAATATATATGGATCTATCACCTCTAACCCTAAAAAAAAAAGAACAATGAAACCTGTTCTCACAACTCTCATAAAAAACAAGATCTCATACAGATGGGGCTTCTCTTTTGCCTTACTCTTCCAACACAATGGGACTTTACATAAAATGTACTCCACAGAGGAAGGCCACAAACTTCTTAAACGCATTCAACTCACCAACAATGCTGATGCCGAAACCCAACCGGACAGAAACCAAACACCAAGGCCCACTCGGTCATGGACAGAAGTAACTAAACACAAAGGCTTCAAGAACCCAATACTAAAGCAATCCACCTTCGCCAATGACTAAGAGCTGTTACCCAACTGCTGTTCCCAAAGACAGCTGTGGAATGTCTTATAGATTGTTGACAATATGGAACTTGACATTTTTTGGAAATTTGTTAAAAACTAGATTCTGACTGTAATAATTCAACTAAACATTGAAATAACGACCTTTTGACTTTTTGAGTCTCCTTTAAAAATGTTGTGAAATGTTATACTCACCAAACCAGTTAAATGTTTTATTATCTATTCTATTTTTATTATCCCCGATAAAGGGGTTTTACAATTCGTATGTTATAAATGATTTAGTATTTTTCATTCAAAAGTTACAGTTTATTCTCCACTGGGGGAAGATTGAGTGCCTAGGATGGACACACTTCTCACCAGCTCCAGAATACACTGTAGTATACACTGTAATACAATAGTATTAGGAGAATTCATTGTGTAACTAATATTAATAGGTTTTTAAGATTGTTATGTTCTTGTTCTTTTTTTATATTTGGTCACCATGAATTAGTCCATCCAGTCATACGATTTTCGCCTAGTTACCTTGGATCCTCCGGGGGAGATCCATCTAAATCTATCTTGGTCATGTTCGCTCCTCCTACGAACAGGTAATATTTACACCCACCCCAGATTCCACATCACACTCAAATATGGCTGATACAACATATAATTTCCTAACCAACAATGTTAAAGGATTTAATGCACCCTTCTAAAGGATAAAAGCATTTTTGTTTTACAAGAGATTAGGCCATCTGTACTATTTATACAAGAGACTCAGGTTGCATCTAATAATACACATATATTCCTCCATAAAGACTAGCCCACTTTTCCTACTATTAATTAAAAGACCAAGATGGCAGGAGCAGCTATCCTACTTCATAGGACATTTCCTTTCACACAGAACAAAAAATAACAGATAAAGAAGGGAACTATATCATTCTCATATGGACGGTGTTAGATAAGAAAATAACTCTTGTAAATATCTATGCACCAACTACCTCACCACACTAAGCATTAATTAATCTCCTCAAAAATGTAATCCCGCTAGATACAGGGGAAATAATGATGGGTGGGGATCTCAACTTAACCTTAAAACACTCCTTAGATAGATCGGGAAATATTTACGCTTCAAAACCAACAAATCCATAAATTAATACAGAAAAACAATGTAATTGACTCCTGGAGAGGACATCATCCCCAGTAAAGAGAGTACACTTTATCCTCCCCCACTCACGGTACATACTCAAGAATAGATGTATTCCTAACAGACAAGGGTCTTTTCAATCACTCACAAAATTCACAGATCATTCCATGCCCTTGGTCTGATAATGCCGCTGTGGGTATTACCTTAGATCTAGAAACATGCTTTAAAACTCAAAACCATAGGAGATTCAATGAGGCTATCATTTCAAACCCCTAAATCACAAACTCAAATTTTAGAAGAAATAACCCAATAATTTGACTGCAACGTTATTAGAATTGCCTCCTCTTACAAAAAGAACCTTAATTGAAAAGAAACTAAACTCTTGAAAGAATTACATATTCTAGAAAGACGAAGCCAAATTAATTTTTCCACCGAAGCGAAATTACAAATTGATAAAACCAGACTTGAATTAGATAACATACTGAACATTAAAACAGAAAAAGATATGCGCAACACACAACATACATTTTTATTCAAGCTAATAAACTCTCCCCCATGTTGGCCAGGGAAATTGAGATTCAAACAAAGCCACAAACAAATCTATCAAATAAAAACTAAGTAAGACCAAATCACTTTTAATCAAACAAAAATACAGGAAACCTTCCTGAACCTACATCACACAATGTATTCATCAATCCCTGACAAAAACACCTTTCAGATAAAAAGCTTTCTAGATATCCTAGATCTACCAAAAATAGATAGCGGAGATTTAGAACTATTAAATACTAAAATTACCCCAGAAGAGATAGGAGATACCATCAGCAGCCTTAAACTAGATAAATCCCCAGGACCGGATGGCTTCTCCAATATTTACTAAAAAACTTTCTCAAAACATCTTGTTCCTTACCTAACCAAACTATACAATGCTATTTTAAATGGTGACCAAATACCATCAGAATTTAATCAAGCCAACTTTATTTTTTTTCCCAAAACCAGGACGAGATCCTCTGGAAGAGCAAAATGTTCGACCTATCTTTCTACTTAATGGGGATTTAAAAATACTAGCGAAAATCATGGCCAACAGAATTTCAAAATTCCTCCCTAATTTAGTTCACAGAAACCAAGTGGGCTTTGTACCATTCAACAGGCAGGGGACAATATAAGGAGGATACTAAATGTAATTCACCTAGCTAAAACCGAAGGCAAACCACTATGCACAATCGTTCTAGACCAAGAGAAAGCCTTTGATTCTTTAGAATGGAAGTACCTAAAGGCTGTACTAAACAAGATGGGCATCATAGGAAACTTCATACACCTTTTTAACTCACTTTACAATCAACCAAAGGCCTTCCTGAAGCTACAGGGAGATAATAAGAATTACCTAAATATTCAAAGGGGAACAAGACAAACCTGCCGTCTGTCCCCCTTATTATTCTCACTAGCAATTGGACCCCTGGCCCAAGCAATTTGTTCCTCAACATAAATACAGGGAATACAAGTTGGTCTACAACAATTTAAGTGCTGCTTATTTGCAGAAGACATATTATGTACCCTGACCAAACCTAAGACTTCCATACCATATTTGATGGACACCCTAGACCAGTTTGGCAAGATCTCCGGGCTTAAGGTTAACCTTAGCAAAACAGAAGCCTTAGGATCCCATTTGACTAAACTCACTCTCAATCAACTAAAAAAAAAAATCATTTGCATGTCCCGCTAATCATATCATCTACTTAGGTATAAACCTAACTCCTGATCTGTCTGGACTGTACAAGGCTAACTACATTCCCGTTATTAGATCCACTCCATCAAAATTAATATTTTACTTAGACTACTTTATCTTTTCAGACCACTGCCCATTCCAACAAGTCTTAAAGATCTTGATAAATTTCAAGAACATCTAACAAGATTTATTTGGAATAATAAAAGCCACGCATTTCTAAAAAACGTTTATTCCTTAGTAACAAAAAAGGAGGTTTATCATACCCTAACCTAAGATCTTACTATAGGGCAGCCCAGCTATCCTTTATCCCACAGGCATACTCGGTGGAACACCAACTATTGTGAGTGTTCTTTGAAAACATGCAAATGAAACCACACAAATGGGATTCTGCAATTCTGTCCCCAAAACATCCCCCCCTCAAGCATCACTCAATGCAACCCTTTTATCAGACATACACTTTCCATATGGAAGTGGATTATAGCAAGACATCAGCTTGCAAATAAAATAACCTACCTAACCACCACCCTTACTTCCCCAAAAATATTGGAACTCCCTTAACGAAGACTCTAAAAACTGGTGGACATTTCATAAACTAGACAAATTAGGCACCTGGATAGAAAACGACCAGATAACTACCTTCGACCAACTAAGGATAAAATATAATATCCTGCTAAAAGAACATTACAACTGTTGTAAGATTAAACAATACGTCACTATGTTATATAGGAAATGTGGTCCTCCCCAAACTAGTTGGCTCCCATTACTTTGTCAGAAAAACCCACTAACAAAAGGAATACTAAGTTCATTGTATGCAATTCTAAATTTGCCACCAGAATCTTTCAAACCAAATTTTATGGGAAAAGACATGCTTAAAGCTCATGAAAGGACCCTTATGTTATAGCCTACAAGAAACATCCATAAAAATCCTGCACAGGGCCTATTACACTCCGAATAGACTTCATAAGGTAAATGCACAAAACCCCTTCCGAATGCTTTAGGCAATGCCCCACTCTTGGTACCTTTATCCACACATGGGACTGCCCAGTGGTGCAAACTCTGTGGTCCGCAGTCCAGGAACTAGCTTCCGAAATTCTAAATACTCCTATCCCCCTTTCCATTGATATATGCCTGTTGGGTAGAAACTTCCCAATGATATAAAAAAATCAGAACAAATGGCTACACTTTCTTATGATTTCTACGAAAAGTCATATAGCACAAAAATGGAAACCTCCTGTTCTTAGAATTCAAGAAGTAAAACATAAATTGAACCATATAATGATTCACAATAGACGCACACATACACTAACAAACTCCATCCCTCAATTCCTAGATATTTGGAACACTTGGTTGTCCAACCCACAGGCAATTAATGTTTCCTAATTAATAAAATACTCCTCACTCTTCCAATACACTTCATGAAGTCTAACAGAAAGACTTGGATCCCACCCCCCCGACAGACTACTCAATAAATACTGAAACAATCATGACTCGTCATGAAGACCAATTTGTAATTATTTTTATATTTGTAACTAATTATTTATTTGAGGTTAAAGTTACATATTCTCTGTATTGTTTTGTCTCTTCCATTGAAAAGGTACACTACAAATAGTTTCACATTGAACAACTTGCTTGGCATAATTCCCAACAGTACTGGAACCTAAACCTGATGTGAGTGTTTAATGTCACTACAGAACAACTTGATTGGCATAACTCGCAGCAGTATTAGAACTCAAACCTATTGCCGAGTATTTAATATAACTGAACTTCCTTTACGCAACTGTGATCTGCTTATTATATTACTCTTGCATGGAATAAGATTAAAAATTGTATGTACATTGAGTATAATTTAAACTGTATGTTAAAATATAATTAGATCCTAATAACAATAAGCAGAAAACAGAAAAGACAGGTACAGTCTTCTATGTGTCATACATATAAAAACAAAAATCATAACTATGAATGCTTTACAAAACACCTTCTGACTGAAATGGTAATGCACATGAATATCATAAAATATAATTAAATCCTGATAACAATAAAAAAATATTGAAACAGAAAAGACAGGTATAGTCTTCTATGTGTCATACACATAAAAACAAAAATCATAAATATGAAAGCTTAATAAAACACCTTCTGACTGAAATGGTAATGCACTTGAATATCATAATACAAGTATGTGACTAAAGGTATATAGAAGTTTACCTGTTTTTACCTTTTTCTAATCTTACACATGCTGCTTATATCAGAAATATACATTACATTTAGTCATTCTATACATAAACAGATTTATTGTATTTAAAAAAAAAATGGCTTCCCACCCCCAGAGGTGCCTACATAGCAATATTGTAAAAAACAATAGAAAAACTGCATCCAAGTATGTCAACCCTCTGCAGAACACTGCAGATATGCAGAGCAGCTATGCTACTCCAGCAGAGTAGCTGCTGGGTTCCAGGAGGAGAGAGATGTGTGAGTAGTGCTGTCTGAGCTGCTTCCTTTTTAGGGTAGAGAGAAGTGTGTGGTGGGAACAAGAGACTACACATTCCATGATGCTTTGCTACAGAGTCTGAATCACTATACACTGATACATTGTTGTACCTCCTCTGATTGGCCACAACAAATTATGAATTGTATGCTAATTTAGCTTGGATTTTCAGGGTAGTTCCTTCTCTAAATCAACTGCCAGAAAAAGTGAAGACACTTTGCACTTACTTTAGGGTAAGTTTGCTAATGTTTTTTGGGGGATTTTTTTTCATGCATATTTTGTATGTACTACTAGTTTTCCTCTATCAGATGCATTTATAATCCATATGAATGACATATACCTTAACACCCTTTCTGTATTCTCTGTAAATCTAAGCCTCCTCAGATTTACTCATTTATTGTTTTTGATTTATGCATCTTTTGATCTTCACCAGTGAAGAATGTTATTGTAAAAGAGCAAAAGTAGTCTTTTTTACAGTGTATATATTTTTCTTCATCTAAGTAGCTTTGGTCTTTTGTCTTAAGTCTTAACTATCCCTCACTTAAGTTTTCTCTTTTCTCTGATATAACTAAGGAACAATTTGTCCTAATTAATTTATAATTTTGTAAGTTTTTGTTTTGCTTTCTCCTGGGTATATCTGAAATCTGATTATCCCACCTTCTCTATACTGAGTCTGTTTGTGTCTTCTTTTTCATTTTACAAATGAATCTATATAAAGAACCAGATTGTTTTCTTCTCGTTTTCATTTCTATCTAAAATGATATTTAACCTTGCTTGTGTCAGATGTTCCTGTACCAAATTGGTACTGGACCCACTTCTTGGACCCACTGTTAATAATACCATACCTCTTCCAACTGCCTGCAATCATTACTAGATCCACTCTTTGGGCCCACTGTAATCATAGCTCTTGCCAATATGGAAACAGGGTAATTGATAATGTGTCACAATTAGTGATGTCCCGAACAGTTCGCCGGAGAACTGTTCGTGGCGATTTTCGCATGTTAGCGTTCGCCGCGAATGGCGAACACATGCGCTTTTCGGTTCGCCCCCTATACTTTATCATTGAGGAAACTTTGAACATCATTTATTTGATTTTATAATTTTTTGGTATAATCTATGCCTGCCTGCCAGCGTGTGTGTGACATGCTAACACCTAATAGCTTATATTGTGCTTATTTTCACTACTCATACCTGGTGGTGTAACATACATTGAAAACAACCATTTTTTTCCTGTAATCTAATTTCAGTGGCCTGGCCGTGTCAGGCTCCCAGCTTATATTGTGCTCAGTGACATAAAACAATTTTTTTTGACTGTAATAGAATAGCAATTGCCTGCCTACAGTCGTGTGTGTGAAGCCTATTGCATCTACTCTGCCAACTTTTGCCAGTGCACAGTAATACGTCATATCTGGTGCAACCGTAGTGTACAGTGACATAAAACAACACTTTTTTGACTGTAATCGATTGAATATCAGTTGCCTGCCTATAAGCATGTGTGTGAAGCCTATTGCATCTACTCTGCCAACTTTTGCCAGTGCACAGTGACACTCATATCGGGTGTCACAGTAGCTTGCACGCATAGTACCAGTAATCGAAAAAAAAATGTCAGGCAGAGGCAGGCCACCCCGCAGGGGCCGTCGGGGTCGTGGTGCTGTGATTCCCTTTGGCCCTAGAATAATGCCCAGTTTTCAGAGGCAACGTACCCTGAACTTGAAAAGTTCTGAGGACATGGTTGACTGGCTAACACAGGACACCCAATCTTTTACAGCTTCTGCTCGGAACCTAGACGCACCATCCTCCTCCAGCTTAGCTTCGGGCACCTCTCCAGTTACCACTCGCCCGCCTGCCGCCACCACAAACACTAGCACCACAGCCTCTTCACTTCATCCGTCAGCAGAGTTATTTACACATCCGTTGGAAGAAATGAGTAATGCGCAAACATTTGTGCCAGAGGATGAAGAGAATGGGAATATGTCCCAATCAGGCAGGATTATACACATATGGGGGTACGGTCTGATTATGATGATGTTGTACCCGGTGCTGCTTCCTTTGTTGAGTTGTCAGATACAAGTGAAGCGGTTGATGATGACGATGCGTCCGTGGATGTCACGTGGGTGCCCGCTATAAGAGAAGAAGAACAGGAGGAAAGTTCAGATGGAGAGACAGAGAGGAGGAGGAGACGAGTTGGAAGCAGGGGGAGGTCGTCGCAAGTAGCTAGTGGCACAGTCAGACAGCATGCATCGGCACCCGGGGTCAGCCAGACAGCACGCCAGTCAACGCATGCTGTTGCCCCCACCAGAATGCCGTCATTGCAGAGCTCAGCAGTGTGGCAACTTTTTGGTGTGTCTGCCTGTAACAACAGCGATGCCATTTGCAACCTGTGCGAAAAGAAACTGAGTCGTGGGAAGTCCAACACCCACCATGTTACAACTTCTTTGCAAAGGCACATGATGTCACATCACAAACGCCTATGGGATCAACACATGAGTACAAGCAACACACAAAGTCAAAGCCGCCATCCTGCTCCTGGTCCAGCATCTTCAGCCACGTCAACCACTGCTGCCCTGCTTGCCCCCTCTCAACCATCCGCCACTCCGTGTCTCGCCCTGAGCAGTCCCTGCTCATCTGCCCACAGACAAGTGTCTGTCAAGGACATGTTTGAGCGTAAGAAGCCAATGTCACAAAGTCACCCCCTTGCCTGGCAACTGACAGCTGGCTTGTCTGAACTCTTAGCCCGGCAGCTTTTACCATACAAGCTGGTGGAGTCTGAGGCGTTCAAAAAATTGTAGCTATTGGGACACCGCAGTGGAAGGTACCCGGCCGAAAATTTCTTTGCACAAAAGGCAATCCCCAACCTGTACTTGATTGTGCAAAAGGAAGTAATGGCATCTCTGGCACACAGTGTTGGGGTAAGGGTCCATCTGACAACGGATACCTGGTCTGCAAAGCATGGTCAGGGCAGGTATATCACCTACACTGCGCATCGGCTAAACCTGGTGACGGCTGCCAAGAATGGAATACGTGGCTCAAATTTGAAGTGGGAGGACCGACCAAGCATCTTTTTCCATCTCCCGCTTCCAAAAATCCATGCCATATACACGTCCCCTGATAGTGGATGTAACAGGGATTAAACCGATAGGAATAGTACTACTTAACAGTACACACCTTATAATAAGGCAGACAGAGGCAACGTGTATAATCTTCCATGCTGTGCAGTGGAAGCCCCCAGACTCTGACCTGTGTATAATCTTCCATGCTGGGCAGTGGAAGCCCCCAGACTCTGACCTGTGTATAATATTCCATGCTTCGCAGTGGAAGCCCCCAGACTCTGACCTGTGTATAATCTTCCATGCTGTGCAGTGGAAGCCCCCAGACTCTGACCTGTGTATAATCTTCCATGCTGGGCAGTGGAAGCCCCCAGACTCTGACCTGTGTATAATATTCCATGCTTCGCAGTGGAAGCCCCCAGACTCTGACCTGTGTATAATCTTCCATGCTGTGCAGTGGAAGCCCGTAGACTCTGACCTGTGTATAATATTCCATGCTGGGCAGTGGAAGCCCCCAGACTGACCTGTGTATAATCTTCCATGCTGGGCAGTGGAAGCCCCCAGACTTTGACCTGTGTATAATATTCCATGCTGGGCAGTGGAAGCCCCCAGACTCTGACATGTGTATAATCTTCCATGCTGTGCAGTGGAAGCCCCCAGACTCTGACCTGTGTATAATCTTCCATGCTGTGCAGTGGAAGCCCCCAGACTCTTACCTGTGTATAATCTTCCATGCTGGGCAGTGGAAGCCACCAGACTCTGGGAGTCTGAAGAAGAGGAGTCAGAGGAGGAAGGTAGCTTTGAGTAGGTGGAAGACCAAACACAGCAGGCGTCCCAGGGGGCTTGTTGTCACCTTTCGGAGACCCTTGGTGGCTGAGTGGAGGAAGAGACCTTCAATGACATCAGCGGTTGTTTGCGGTGCATTAAACGGGGAGATTGGTCTGTTACTGTGAAGCGGGTGTAACCCTTACACTACCTGATCGATACAACATCATACCTGATGTTTTAAAGCATGTTATTCCAAACAATTTAGGAATGTTAGGTGATTTATGCCCTTTATGGCTTAAAACCAGACTCTGCATCAACCATGTAATTTTCCGTGTTAGTTTTGTCATGGATCCCCCTCCGGCATGTCACAGTCCAGGTGTTAGTCCCCTTGAAACAACTTTCCCATCACTATTTTGGCCAGAAAGTGTCCCAGTGGGTTTTGAAATTCGTCTGCCCATTGAAGTCTATGGGGTTCGCCGATGTTCGCCCATTCGCGAACATTTGGTAAAGTTTGCGTTCGCTATTCGCGAACCCAACATTTGATGTTCGCTACATCACTAGTCACAACGTATTTGCTTTTTTCAAATGAAGATATCAGAGCACAAAAACATATGTTTAACTGCTTGTTTCTGTCAGTAAATGAGATCTGCATTATAAAGGATGCTCTGCACATTTCCTGTGAGTTTCAATGAAGATTAAGTAGGTTTTACAAGTTGTGGATCGTTAATGTCTTTATTTACTGCATTTTATACTGTTCCACGTAAAAAAAACTGCATTTTATTGTACAGGATAAAAAAAGGACATGAGATAGGAAAGACAAAATATATTTAGACTATAGCCCAAATCTTCAATATTATATATTATACCCTGTTCTATCACAATTTGATTCTACTTCTTATATATATTAAACCAACCACCATTTTCTCTACCCCACAAATATGAGTCCTTCACTTTCTTACCAACAATGTACCTACCTCCCTCTTATATCTTCACCCACCTATTATCCCCCTAAAAAGCAAAATAACTGCAACATTGTACCTTTATTGAGATTTATTTCTACAAGGCTTATACACACATGATGTATATTATTGTCTATCATTGCACATTTGTAGTATTACTAGTGTATAATACTGATTGTCTTTTTTTAATTGTGGATTAAACTGTATGCTGAAAATATTTGGCCCATGCCTGTAAATAAATAAATAAAGTTATAGGGGTATTAGAAGTTCCCTAAATGATGTCTGTTATTCAAAACCAGTAATACAATCACGAAAACTGGAGCAACTAAAACAAAATGGTGATGTACAATTATCTGTTGCGATTGTTCTCAATTCACATTCAGTGACATAAATGTTTTTAATATTAAACTTACTTTAATGTTCAGAATGCTGCTGGTATCCATCCTCAATAATGTAAATAGAGTGAGGATGCCTGTCTATTAAGCAACAGTTAAAAGTTCGCTGGAAAATGGTTGCATTAAACAGATTTCCTTGGCTGGAACTTTTGCTGTGGGAGCAACTCAAGACGGATTGTTTATTCTGTTATTAAATATGATTATTCTTAAAACTTTTAGACCTCACATCCTCCAATGGCTGTGTATCAGCCTAGAATCAGGCATAGGACCGCACATTTTCATGAGGCTACTGATGCAGTGCCAAGAAACATGCAAATGTCTGTATACAGAGACAATTCTATCTGAAAGTGTATCTGTCATTTTCTGACATACCATATACTTACATAGACACATACACTTATTACACAGATACAATTATTATTTTCTATACAGGTGTATAATAAACCTTTGATTGGCATATAGCAAGACAAAAGGAGAAATAGAGTTGTTGTGGGTCCCACAAATCTGCACATGCATAGGGTCTTATCAGGATCAAGACAAACACTGTACTGGAGGTTCATACGCTAATCTTTGAAAATTATTTTAATATTGAGTATAACTATTATAATTTATTAAATATGAATTGTATTAATGACAAGTGCATATTAAAAATAACTCGCTATAGTATTACAGTAGTCCTTTAATATTCAATTTTAATCATGTTGTGATATAATACAGCTAATATTCTATGATACAGATTGATCTACAAATTCATATAAAAGGTATTTAAGAATACTGACATTTTAGATATTTTGCAGTGTCACTTAAAATATTTATAAGACAAATAAAAGTTTCACATGTATTATTTTGAGTCCAAGGAAAAAATATTCATTATGGTATTCATTATGGTATGGTATTCAGTACAGTTTTGCCATTCACTTGTTCTCTCTCATAAAGCAGAGACAAAATAAATACTTCTTACCTTCATAGATGTCTGTCTCTTCATCAGTTATACAAGTAACAGTTCCCCAGACAACAAGCTTACGAATAAGCTTTGGGTATGTTGTAGCTGCAATGATAGCAGATGCACCACCATAGCTCCACCCTACTAGAGAAAATGTCTCAAAGTTGAGAGCCTAGAACAGAGATGTATAAACATTGCTTGAAAACTTTTTTTTTTAATTCTGTATATTGTGTGCTAAATTGTTTAAACAGGTACATTTTATCTAAGAAAAGGATAAGTAAGGTGGCTCTAAGCATTGAGCCCAGGAACTTTTAATAAGATAGGGTGCTACCAGGGATCCATAATGTAATACATTAAGGTAAAGAAAAGGAAAGAAAATCCCTTTGTTGTGGTGCACTCCTAGGAACCTACTATGATCAATAGTAGCCAATAAAACTTAGCTTTTAATAGTTATTATAAAACCAATGAAAGTAATACAAAACTAAATACACAAATTATATTGATCCCAGGAATCAAGGAGTTAATACATGTCGGGCCACCCACATGGACTAGACCATTTTATTTAATGATTTTTATTAATTTATATATTTCTGGATTGGGAGTCCAATTGCAGATCGGACTACGAAACACTAATTAATTGTAGTCTAAACTCTATGTTTTACTGACATCATGATGACGGTCGCATGTACTATTGTGTCTCTCTAAATTGTAACTTACGGGGTTGCTTAAGTGATCATGAAACGTCCGGGTTATGGTTTATGGTTTTATGCCTTAGCCCTGTAATTGCAGGCAGAAGTCAATTGAATACACCCACAGGCATTTTAATTATGGGCTTGGAATTCAATGGGGGCCCATGTTATGTATATCCCTAAATTAGTACATGCATTGCAATGACTGTTTTTTCTGTACTTTGACAACTTCATACAGCCTTTTGTTTTGGACAATATTAATACATATTTTTAGACCAATTTACTCATTATACCTGTCACTGGTAACTGGATAATTTTGTATAATATTATTTTACTCACTATTTAATGGAAACATCCCAGGAAAATATATTCATTTCAATATGTGATAATCTATTGGTATGACCATGCATTTACTTTCACTATACTATAATTTCTGTTATATATTCCACCTTCTCCTTCAGAATTAAATTGAAGACGTCAATGCTGATACCCCTGTATAGTAAACTGAAAACTTACCTAAATACAGTCCTCAACTGTTAAAATAATAGTGTCCAGGTGGGCATTGTAAGCAGTGACGGGAGCTAGAAGCATTCAGCTCTTGCTCCTGCAGCCTACAATAAAGAATGTTGTTGTTGTTTAGTCATTCAGTTGCGTCCAGCGCTCCATAACCCAGGCACATCTTTAAGCCACTGCCCCCCTGAGCTAATTGCTTCAATGACCATCTCCATCTCTGTCATCCACTTCTTCGTATGCCTTCAATCTTTCCCAGCATCAGAGTCTGGGGTATCCTGTCCTCCTATGATATGGACAGAATATTACAGTTTCAGCCTCATGGTCATACTTTGCAGTGAACAGTTTGGCTTGATTTCCTGAAGTATTGATTTATTGGATCTTCTGGCAAATCGAGGGACTCTAAGTAGTTTTCTCCAACACCACAATTCAAAGGCATTAATTCTACTGTGCTCAGTCTTCACATCCATATGTTACTACTGGGAATGTCATAGTTCAAACTATGGGGACCTTTGTTGATAATGTTATATCTTTACTATTTACTAGCTTGTTAAGACTTGCCATAGCTTTTCTCCCCAGAAGCAAACATTTTTAATTTTCAAATTTCATGGCCTTTAGTCCCCATCTGCAAAGATCTTGGATTCCAGGAAAATAAATTTCATTGCACCACTCCTTCCCGATCTATTTGCCAGGAGTTTGTTGTTTGCCATGATCTTTGTCTTTTTAACATTGATCAGCAGCCCGGGTTTTGCACTTTCTTCTTCCTCTCTCATCAATAGGCTCTTTAGTTCTTCCTCATTTTCAGCTATCAGAGTAGTATCATCTGTGTATCTAACGTTGTTAATATTTCTCCCAGCAATACTGATTACACCTTACGCATGATGTACTCCACGTACAAGTTCAATAAATAAGGTGGCTATATACAGCCGTGTCGCACTCCTTTCCTGATCTTGAGCCATTATGTTGTTTCATGTTTGGTTCTCACCATGGCTTCTTGGTCCACATGCAGACACCTCTGGAGGCTGGTACTTCCATCTCTTTAAGAACTTGCCATATTTTGTTGTGCTCCACACAGTCAAAGGCTTTAGAATAGTCTATGAAGTGAATGTTTTTCTTGATCTCTCTTTTTTTCTCTATTATCCAGCGCACACTGGCAATTCTGGCAATGATCTCTTGTGCCTGTACCATCTGGTAATTCCCGGGCCATGTTTTGCTTGAGTCAAGCTTGTAGGAGCTTAAGCTTTGAAATGAGTGCAATTGTTTGATTATTGGAGTACTCTTAAGCACTGCCTTTTTTAGGGCTTGGGATAATAGACTGACCTTTTGCTGTCTATTGGCCATTGTTGGGTTTTCCAAATGCAGTGGCATAAGTCAAGCAACACTTTCCCAGCATCCCCTTTAGGATTTGGAATAATTCTGCTGGGATTTCATCAACTGCTGCAGCCTATTTATTAGCATGGCTTGGTTGGAGCAAAGACTCTGATCCCTTTGCTATTAAATGCCTTGCCATGAATTCAAATTGAAATCATTCTATAATTTATTGAGTTGTAACCGAGCGCTGCTTTGACCACCCTTTATTGATTATGAGGGCTACTCCATTTCCTATGTGGGATTCATTTCCATACTAGAAGATCTAGTGATATATCTAGTCCCATTCCAGTCCATTTGAGTTCACTAATTTCAAGGATATCAATGTTCAATCTTGTCATCTCATGTTATACACGTCCAGTTTGACTTGGTTTATAGTTCTAACATTCCAGGTACCTATGCTGAATTGTGCTTTGCAACAGCAGACTTTCCTTTTCCTTCCAGACACATCCACAGTTGTGTATCCACTCAACTTGTCCCCACCATTTTATTAGATCTGGTGCTACTCATACTCACCCTCTACTCTTCCTCAATAATGTAGTAGATACCTTCTTACCTAAAGGTCTAATCTTCCAGTGCTATATTATTATGCCTCTGGTTGTGCTTTTCCATAGCATTATCTTAGCAAAGATACTTGAGTGAGTTGCCTATTCCTTCTCCAGTGGACTACAATTTTTCTGACCTTTCTGCTATGGCCTGCCCTACTTGGGTGACGCTACATGGTAAGACTCAAAGCTTTAATGAAGTACATAGACCCCTTTCACCATAGCATGGTAGAGATCCAGAAGAAGACAATAAAAAATAAATATTAAATACAGTAGAAGGCTCCCGGGGCTGCATAGTTGCAGAGGCTATCACCGGGAGAGGTGTTTTTTAGATCTAATTTGAGAGGAGTAATGGAGACAGGTGGAAAAGGTAGTGTCAGACAGCTGTGAGACTGTGCACTAGATCTGGCAAACTTGAGGTTCCCCCTGCTCAATGAAGGGCGGTCTGCAAGTAGGAGAGTGGGTGCAGCATGATACAGGCCGCAATATCAGAGGGGCAGAATCTAAGCCTGGTCCCTGGATGGGTTACAGGAGTGAGCATATGAAGTGTAGCCTAAGTGAAGGTTGAGAGTGTAGAATGCAGACAGAAAATAAAAATAAAGTAACAAAAAGGGCTGAAAAGTGGAGGCATGGCCATAGTGAAAGTCTGTATGGAAAAAATAAAAGGATAAACAAAGTACAAGGAGAGCAGAAAGAAGACAGAGACTGCTTTACGTAAAAAAAGGCTTGCAAAAGGGCTATTAGACTGGCTTAAATAGAAAATGAAAAATTAGTTGCAAAACAGAGTAAGACTAACCCCTAAAATATTTTTAAAATATATTAATGGGAATAAGGCCAGGAAGGAAGCTATAGGAACATTGCAATGTGAAACAGGTCGTTTGATAATTAGTGACCAGGATAAGGCGGATGAGCTAAATAGGTTAATTTCTTCGGCATGTACAAGGGAGGTACAAGTAGTTGGGACACTGCAACAAAATGCAGGAAGAAATCCAAAAGAGGTTGGAAAAAATAGATGTTCATAAAGCCCCAGGTCCTGATGAATACATCCAAGGGTACTGAGGGAACTGGGTTCTGTAATAGCCAAACCATTATATTTAATTTTTCAAGATTCAGTCAACATAGGGTCGCTACCAGATGACTGGCAAAAAGCAGATGTGATACCTATATTTAAGAAGGGAGCAAGATCAAATCTATAGACAAGTGAGCCTCACTTCTGTAATGGGAAAGCTTTTAGAAAGGTTAATAAGGGATTGTGACGATCCGTGTGGTAGGGGCTATTATTGCTCAGGGCCATCTGCTATAGACTACAGGTTAACTGCCAACAAGGACAGTTTGGGTTCTTGGAAATCTCTGCACCAGCACCCTGATATCTGGCTTCTGTACCAGTCAGGATCTCTCCATCAGGAATCAGCACTTCCAGGAGTCCCAGTAACTTCCCAGTGGTAGTGACCAGGACAAGTAACTTACAGGGTAAATATAGGATCAGTATTGCAGCCACCAGTAGCAAAATAAGAGAGACTCCCAATTTCTATATATCTCCAGAAGTGAACTGTGTTTATTCGCTTCCAAACACCAACTAATTACAGACAAAAACAGAACCAAAGCTACAACCAACATTCCCTCCTCCACCTTCTGACCTCATTGATCTAGTATATATCAGTTGTCATTAGAGGGGGAGATTTCCCCCACTCCATTTACAACCTCAGAGGGTAATAACATTGGATTCAAACTTTACAGCTATTTCTTTGATCATGCCTAAGGAGCTTATGGGGGTAGAGAACATCTGGACCAAATATACACTGTCATCAAGAAACTATATACACACATTACATACATGACATTAACTATAGTCACACATTAATTATTTTAAACATGACACAGAACACAGTAATATTACACGGGGAATTACATACACTATACAGGATGAAGCAGGGGCAAGATAATTCCCCTAACCATTTTCCAATGGGAAAGTCTGTTCTCTATGGTAGTTCACTGGGCCAAATTCCAGGCCCTGGAAAGGGGTCCACGACAGGGATAATATACAAGAACATGTCTATTTGAACAGGATTATAAGTAGGAGTAAACATGGATTTATGAGGGAATTGTCATGTCAAACAAACCTAATTAGTTTCTATGAGGAGGTTAGTAGGAACCTGGATCAAGGCTGTAGTCTTTTTGGATTTTGCAAAGGCTTTTGATACAGTGCCACATGGAAGACTATTGTGCAAACTAAGGGATACAGGAATTGCAGTAAATATCTGCTCATGAATTGAGAGATGGTTAAAATATAGGGTTGTGGTAAATAGAGCATACTCCAAATGGACTAATGTGATAAGTGGGGTTCCTCGGGGTTCAGTATTAGGTCCTCTCCTTTTTAACATATTTATTAATAACTTAGGAGTGGGACTTGAAAGTATTATCTCCATTAAATCCGATACTGATGTACTTTCCTTCCAAAGGAATTTACATAAATTAGAGGAATGGCATCTAAATGGCAGATGAGATTAAATACAAATAAATGTAAAGTTTTGCATCTAGGAAGGAAAAATAGCCATGCAGTTTATATATATATTTTTTTTGTTTGTTTCAATATTTTTTCTCAAACAAAGCCAGTATTGTTACAAACATTTTGCTTAATAAAGTTTTACAATGTTTAAGAAGGAATTTGTTTGTTATGCAGGGTATATTATTTGTTTAACACTGAGAGAACACCTTTCAACATTTTCAATTTTTTTAAATTGAAAGATTGTAAGAAGATCTGTAACAATCTTGATACAATAAACAATGTTGGTTGAGATCTTATGTTGCAAATAACAACACAGAGTTTAGATTTAAAATGTCAATGTTTCACATAGCATATAAAAATGGAATGGAAATTAAAAGAAAGGAAAAATTATAAAAACTTTGAACAAACAATAACTTGAACTTAAATTGATAAGTGTCCTATGAGAAAACCGGAATATTCATATATAATCCAAATATCGTACCTGGTTCGACTAGGAAATGACCGGCAACCAGTCACCCACCCAGTCCGTTCTACTACGAGTTCATGCGGCTCCTGGGGTTGACAAAGGGGGATCTGGGTTTATTTTTGAGGGGAGTTTAGACAGGCTTATATAGGTAAAGTGTAATTATGTTTAAGTAATGTCTATAGCTTGCGATTAGGAGAGCCATGGGTTCCATATTTCTAGAAATTGAGGGTATGAGCTTGTGAATCATTATGGTATTTAACTTGTTGATTACTTCTTGAATGTTTAAAGTAGAAGACTTCTATTTTTGGGCTATGTGGCTTT
This sequence comes from Discoglossus pictus, assembly GCA_027410445.1. Classification (NCBI taxonomy): domain Eukaryota; kingdom Metazoa; phylum Chordata; class Amphibia; order Anura; family Alytidae; genus Discoglossus; species Discoglossus pictus. The sequence goes on from JAPZIH010001121.1 coordinate 136,322, forward strand.
TCATTGATATCATTAGGTTTTGTAGCCATTTGTTTTGTTTTCTAGATATCAAGGGATTGATTTGGTCTAGAAGGCATGTTTTGTTTGTGGGGGGGGGGGGGGGGTAGTGATTTGCAGCACTCTAGAGGCTAGCTTTATGACTTCAGTCCATAACAACTGTACTATTGTACATTCCCACCCCAAGTGGAAAAATGTGCCTAGGGTTAAGGGAAAGGAGGGGGGAAAGGGTGAGTTGCCGGTCATTTCCTAGCCTATAACAAAGAGGTGAGATTTGGGTTTTAATAGATGTTTCCTGTAGATTATAATTCCAAGGACATTTAATTAGGTTTAAACATGTTTTGTTTTCCAACCCTGGGTGTCCCACTGGGTACTCATATCTTTTTCCCAATTGTTCAAAAAAGTTGGCTTAATGTTGACAGGAAGGGAATTTAGAATTATATACAAGGAACGTAAAACTCCTTTAGTTAGAGGAGCCTTATTGCATATAAGAGGGAACCAACTGGATTGTGGAGTATCCCATCGCTTGATCCTTGTGGAAATAAACAGCCTTATTAAATTGCGATTCGGCAAATTTAAAAGGGCTCTACTTAAGCACATAGCATATTTTTTTTACAGAAGTTTTTAGTTAGTGAAGAACTTGCTCTTGGATAGAAGATCACTAACTGAAAACTTCTGTAAAAAAAATATGCTATGTGCTTATATAGAGCAATTTTAAATTTACAGAATCGCAATTTAATAAGGCTGAAAGTGTTTGATCTTGCAGTAATTTTAATGTTCCTTTAGAGGAATATCACATTTTATCTTAAGTTGATCAAAAGAGATAATTTGGTTGTTGTTTATCCAGGAACTGAGTTTATCTAATTCATGCCTTGACCACCAATTTTTTGAATCCTAGCTTAAGTAATTGCAGATTGAAGGAGTAGTAACAGTGGGGGTTAAGTTAGTTAGTTTGTTTGCTAAGTGATGTTTGGAGAGTGAAAGTCTAATGGGGGGGGGCATCATTTGTTGATTTTCAATGAATACCTATAGGGGTTGGTGTTTTATCAAGTGCGCTTGGGGTATGAAAGCCAATTGAGCTGCTCTGAAGTACGATCTCAGATTGGGGCATGTAAGTCCTCCAATTTCTTTACTACTAAAAGGAAGCATTTTAGATACTCATGACTTTTTATTATTCTATATGAACCTTGTTAAGTGCTTTTGAAATGTTTCTAATTCTTTCTGTATTGTGTGGATGAGAACGGAGCGGAATAGATATAGTATCCGTGGCAAAATATTCATCTTTATGGAATTTATGCATCCTGTCCAGGAAAGAGGATATTTGCTCAATTTTATGTTATCTTCCATAAGAGTTTTTAGCATACAGTGCCTTGCAAAAGTATTCAACCCCCTTGGCATTTTTCGTGTTTTGTTGCCTCACAACCTGGAGTTAACATAGATTGTTTGAGGATTTGCATCATTTAATTTACAAAACATGCCCACAACTTTGAAGATGTTTTTTTTTTAATTGTAAAGCAAACAACAAATAGGACAAAATAACAAAAAAAGTAAATGTGCATAACTATTCCCCCCGCTAAAGTCAATACTTTGTAGAGCCACATTTTGAGGCAATCACAGCTCCAAGTCGCTTTGGATAAGTCTCTATGAGCTTGCCACACCTTGCCACTGGGATTTTTGGCCATTCGTCCATTTATGATTGAGGTCCGGGGTTTGACTAGGCCATTCCAACACATTTACATGTTTTCCCTTAATCCACTGAAATGTTGCTTTGGCAGTGTGTTTGGGGTCATTGCCCTGCTGGAAGGTGAACCTCCGTCCTAGCCTCAAATCACGCACAGAGTGGTACAGGTTTTGCTCAAGAATATCCCTGTATTTAGCACCATCCATCTTTCCCTCAACTCTGATCAGATTCCCAGTCCCGGCTGCTGAAAAACATCCCACTGCATGATGCTGCCACCACCATGTTTCACTGTGGGGATGGTGTTCACTGGGTGATGTGATGTGTTGGATTTGCGCCAAACCTAGCGTTTTCTTTGATGGCCAAAAAGTTCAATTCTAATCTTATCAGACCAGAGCACCTTCCTCCATACATTTTGTGAGTCTCCCACATGCCTTTTCGCAAACTCAAAACGTGCCATTTTGTTTTTTGCTGAAAGTAATGACTTTCTTCTGGCCACTCTGCCATAAAGCCCAATGGAGCGTACGGCTTATTGCCGTCCTATGTACAGATACTCCAGTCTCTGCTGTGGAACTCTGCAGCTCCTCCAGGGTTATCTTAGGTCTCTGATTAATGCCCTTGCCCGGTCCATGAGTTTTGGTGGGCGGCCATCTCTTGGCAGGTTTGCTGTTGTGCCATGTTCTTTCCGTTTGGTTATGATAGATTTGATGGTGCTCCTGGGGATAATCAAAGATTTGGATATTTTTTTATAACCTAACCCTGACTTGTACTTCTCAACAACATTGTCCCTTACTTGTTTGGAGAGTTCATTGGTCTTCATGGCAGTGTTTGGTTAGTGGTGCCTCTTGCTTAGGTGTTGCAGCCTCTGGGGTCTTTCAAAAAAAGGTGTGTATATGTAATGACAGATCATGTGACACTTAGATTGCACACAGGTGGACATATTTTCACTAATGATGTGACTTCTGAAGGTAATTGGTTGCACCAGAGCTTTTTATGGGCTTCATAACAAAGGGGGTGAATACATATGCACATGCCAATTTTCTGTTTTCTATTTCTAAAATATAGTTTTATTTATATATTTTTCTAATTTCACTTCATCAACTTATACTATTGTGTTCTGATCCATCACATAAAATTCAGATGAACAAAACATTGAACTTAAGGCTGTAATGTAACAAAATAGGTAAAAAGTCAAGTGGGTGAATTCTTTTGCAAGGCACTATAGGTGTATAATTGGCGTGTACAGCTCAGACAGGTCGGGGGTCAAATTGATTCCTAAATACGTGATGTGACTATTGGGCCAAGTAAATGAGCATTTGCTTTTCAGCTGCTCAGGAGTTTGTTTTGACATTTGGTCCCTGAAAACCTCAGTCTTGTTTAAATTGATTTTGAGCCCTGAGACCTGCTCGAAATGTTCTAATGTTTCCATCAAAAGAGGAAGAGAAGTTTCTGGTTCAGTTAGGGTACACAGGATGTCATCTGCAAATAGGCAGCACTTGAACGGTTGTAATCCCACCTGAACCCCCTGAATTTGTGATGCTGAGAGAATGGTTTGGGCAAGGGGTTCAATTGCCAATGCAAACAAAAGGAGTGATAAGGGGCACCCCTGTCTTATTCCTCACTGTATGTTTATCCCATTCTTATTGTCCTACTGAAGCTTTAAGTAAGCCACTGGGTCTTGATAAAGGGAGTTGATGATGTTAATAAAGTTCCCTTTACTGCCCATCTTAGTCAGAACTTCCCTCAAGTATTTCCATTGTAAGGAGTCAAAAGCCTTTTGGGTGAGAACCTCCTTCCTTCAGCCAGGGCATTGAAAATGGTTCGTGGATCGATATTCCAGCATGACCCAAAACACACAGCCAAGGCAACAAAGGAGTGGCTCAGGAAGAAGCACATTAAGGTCCTGGTGTAGCCTAGCCAGTCTCTAGACCTTAATCCCATAGAAAATCTGTGGAGGGAGCTGAAGGTTCAAGTTGCCAAACATCAGCCTCAAAACCTTAATGACTTGGAGAGGATTTACAAAGAGGAGTAGGACAAAATCCCTCCTGAGATGTATGCAAACCTGGTGGCCAACTACAAGAAATGTCTGACCTCTGTGATTGGCAACAAGGGTTTTGTCACCAAGTACTAAGTCGAAGGGGTCAAATACCTTTTTCCCTCATTGACCTGCAAATCAATTTTTAACATTTTTGCCATTCATTTTTCTTGGGTTTTCTTTTGTTAGTCTGTCTCTCATTGTTAAAATACACCTACAATTATAGACTGATCATTTCTTTGTCAGTGGACAAAAGTTCAAAATCAGCAGGGATCAAATACTCCCCCCCCCCCCCCCCCCCCACTGTATTGAGGGTTTTTATTGTATGTAGTTAGGGGGTTCATTGAATGTATTGAGGGATTTTTTTGGATGTCATGTATGTTTTTATTTTATGTAATGTATGCTTTTTTATTTTGTGTAACTTAGACTCTTTTATTGTCTGTGAAGTAGATTTTTTATTTTCTGTAAGTTCTGTTTTTTATTTTCTGTGAGTTCTGTTTTTTATCTTCTGTAATTTTTTTATTTTTATTTTCTGTAATGTATTTTTTTTAATTTTGTGTCATAAATGAGGTGATAGGGTTTAATTAGGTATGGTGAGTGTTAAATAGGGTTAATTAGTTAGAATGGGTTAATAGAATGGTATAGAGTAGGATAGGGGTTAATAATGTATTTAGGAATCAATTTAACCCCCGACCTGTCTGAGCTGTACACGCCAATTATACACCTATAGTTAATAGGGTAGAGGTTTATTGGGTACAGTTTGGGTTAATTGGGTTTAGTATGGGTTAATGAGGTATAGTTAGGGTTAATGGTGTTTAGTTAGGGTTAATGGTGCAGTGTAGTGCCTAGACTTGTGTCACGAGGGTCCTGGAGGACCCTCATGGCACTTATGGTGTTAATATAGGGAATAATAGTGTCTTATAGGGGTCTAGATAAACCCCTATTGGACTGAGGGGGTTAATTTTATTCTCATGAGGGTCTATATTGACCCCGATGAGTGATGGGGTTAATCAGTGTGCCATAAGGGTCTGTATAGACCCTTATGGGACTGAGGGGGTTAATTAGAGTCTCATGGGCGTCTGTGAAAACCCCCATGAGTGATGGGGGGAATTTTAGATGCTTGGGCTGGTTACTTATAGTACCCCCGCGGCAGCGGTTAATTATTTAGTTATCGCAGGTCCTTTAATATAATAATTCAAATAAAATCTGAGTATACAGAGTTGTCAAATGATGCACGTAAGAACAGATGCTACAGTAGTGACAAATCCAAAGGATTAATGATGAGCAAAAGCACAAGATTAATTCACCAATAGAGATAGAGTAAATAACAGTGCAATTTAAAGCCGAAAAATAGAAAATCACCAGGGCCAGATGTGTATACAGTTGCCTTTTGCAAAAAAAAAAATACAGATTTTTTTATACTGAATCAATTGAAATTAAACAATTATCTTTGACAAGGGAATAAGATATCAGAAGAAATGCAGTAAGCCTATATTATGGTTATAAAAAAAATGGTATAAACCTACTACTTTGCAAACATTTCCAATCTTTCTGTTGAATATAGACCTAGAAATATTTACTAAAATTCTTGCAACTAGGTAAAATCAATTTCTCTCTTGTTCAAATGGATCAGGTTGGATTTATACCAAATAAACAAGCTCCAGATAATATTAGAATAATACTATATTTAATAACAGTTACAGAACAAGCAAATAAACCTCTTTGCCTATTAATGCTGGATCTCGAAAAAGCATTTGATACATTGAGCTGGTCTTACTTGTTTCAAGTTTTACACATATTTTGATTTAATGCTCTAAGAGTTTTATATAATAACCCAATATCTCAAGTAACTACTATGGGTAATCTCTCTCAGAAATTTCCCATAAGAAAGGGGATGAAGCAGGGGTATCCATTGTCTCCACTATGGTTGCAATAGCTATAGAGCCATTGCCCACACTAATAAGGCGAAATGGTAGTATAGCAGTTATAAAGGTTGGGTGTCACGATAAGTGTTACATAGTTAAATACGGCCTTATTCTATTATCGGCCGTAAATCGGCCGCAAAGCTGCGATTCCTTGCGGGGCTCCCGTTACCTTGCAATTCAAATAGACGGCGCCGCAAGGATATCCCCTTACGGCCGGCCGTATATCTTGCAACCGGCCGTAAGCTCTGAAAACTTTAAAAGCAAAAATAAATTCAAGACGTCACTGTAAAGCTCTATAAATGCTAGGGATCATAATTGGGGACATGAGGATTAATATCAACCCTCTCTCAAGCTTGCACATCAGCCCAAATCCGAGATTTAATTAACTGTTTATTTTCCGGCCGCAGCGTGGGCTGGTCTGAGGTGCTCCAAGCCCTCTGGACTTTTTACATGGATATGTGACATAAATTAAAAAACATTTTTATTTACGGATTTGAGTGTAGGGGAATGTTGTGCTATGAATGCTAACACCTACAATCACTTTATAGTCTCCTCAGAGTGCAGGATGGCTTTATTATGTGCATAATTGTGTGCCTGCGGGCCCTTTTTGCTGCAAGTAAGCTGTGGCTCGGTTTTAGCCTTGCAGAGAGGGTTCCCGGAGCAATTGAATAGCAACCAGGATTTTCTTGCGGCCGAAACTCTTGCGGCCGTTTAAGATCAAAGGCTTTCCTCCGGCGCGTGCGGTCGCAAGGGATAACAAGGCGCCGGCCGCAAGCCTGCCGGAGTTCCCGTCCGGAAGGGAATAGAATAGGCAAATAGCTTGCGGACGGTCCTTGCGGCCCCGCATCTCCTACAGCTGATAATAGAATGAGGCCCGTATTTAAGGTTGAAAAAAGACTTTCAGTCCATCAAGTTCAACCTTTTAAGATCTCCTCTGATCTGCAATATGCGGATTAACTATTAATTAATTAGTTGTAAAAAAAAAAAAAATCAATCAATTCCCTCCTGATCCCAGACACCGGTGACCGGACTTCTCCCTGGATCAATACTGCCTCTCTAATTATCCATGATAACCCTGAATTCCCTTTTTAATTAGAAATAAATCCAGTCCCCTTTTAAAGTTATCTATCGAATCCGCTGCCACCACCTCCTTTGGTAGAGAATTCCACAGATTAACCACCCTTACTGTGAAAGAACCCTTTTCTTTCTTTAAGGTGGAAATTTTTTACTTCTAACCTCCAGGGATGTCCTCTTGTCAGTTGAAAACCTCTTGGCACAAAAAGCTCCCTTGGCAAATCTTTATACTGACCCTGGATGTATTTATATAAGGTAATCATATCTCCTCTTAGACGCCTTTTTTCTAGAGAAAATAAGTTTAATTTGGTTAGTCTTTTTTCATAACTTAGCCCCTCCATTCCCCTTATTAGTTTTGTTGCCCTCCTCTGTACCTTTTCCAGCTCTAAAATGTCCTTTTTATGAAGTGGTGCCCCAAATTGTACTCCATATTCCAAATGAGGGCATACTAGAGATTTGTATAGTGGCAGAATTATATTTGCTTCCCTGGCTTCTATACCCTTTTTAATACATGCTAATATTTTATTTGCCTTTGCAGCTGCTGCTTGGCTTTGAGCACTGTTACCTAGGTTGTTGTCCACAAGCACTCCCAAATCCCTTTCAATATCCGATACACCTAGATTTGCTCCATTAAGATTATAAATTGCATGGCTATTTTTCCTTCCCAGATACATAACTTTACATTTATTCGTATTAAATCTCATCTGCCATTTAAATGCCCATTCCTCAATGTTATGTAAATCCCTTTGGAGGGAAAGCACATCACTATTTGATTTTAATTACCTTGCACAACTTCGTGTCATCAGCGAAAATGGAGACACCACACTCAAATCCTACCTCTAAGTCATTAATAAAAATGTTAAAAAGGAGAGGACCTAATACTGAACCATCAGGAACCCCACTTACCACATTAGTCCAATCTGAGTATGTTCCATTTACAACAACCCTTTGCTTCCTGTCTTTTAGCCAGCTCTCAATCCATAAGCAGATATTTACTGCAACTCCTATATCTCTTAGTTTGCACAATAGTCTCTTATGTGGCACTGTATCAAAAGCCTTTGCAAAATCCAAAAAGACTACATCCACTGAGTTGCCTTGATCCAGGTTCCTACTAACCTCCTCATAGAAACTAATTAGATTTGTTTGACATGACCTATCCCTCATAAATCCATGTTGACTCCTACTTATAATCCTGTTCAAATAGACATATTCTTGTATATTATCCCTTATTAACCCTTCTAAAAGCTTCACCACTACAGAAGTGAGGCTCACTAGTCTATAATTCCCCAGATTTGCTCTTGCTCCCTTTCTAAATATAGGTATCACATCAGCTTTTCTCCAGACATCTGGTATAGACCCTGTGTTGAGTGAATCTTGAAAAATTAAATATAAAGGTTTGGCTATTACAGAACCCAGTTCCCTTAGTACCCTTGGATGTATTCCATCAGGACCCAGGGCTTTATTAACATTTAGTTTTTCCAACCTCTTTTGGGTTACTTCCTGTGTTAAGTAACAAAATAAAGGGAGGACAGAACAGATATCCTTTGGAGATGGAGTGCACACCCTCTGCCCAAATAACAATATAGAGCAGCAAAAAGTTCTAAAACTTAACGTTTATTGATTTGGGTAAAACTGTATATTAAAATATAAGTTAAAATATAGATAATCTGACAAGATAAGATAAGTAGGGACAGTTTAGTATTATTCTGGACTCTGAAAATTGTCACTGAGATTTTAGGACTTGTAAGGATACCAGAAATCCTAGTTTGACTTATTGGATCCCCCAAAAGTGAATTGTTGGTGTAATATTAGTAAGCAGCAGAAACAAAGGTCCAAAATTTAGACTTCTGTGTTTGCACTTATATTTTAATTGCACCTATAAAAGTGTCTAGTGCTTTAGATGGGAACTGAGATAGTGTATCCCAAGAGTGGATAGTGGGTGTAATATTGGTAAGCTGCAAAAACAAAGGTCCAAAAGATTTAGACTTCTGTGTTTGCACTTATATATTGATTGCACCTATAAAAGTGTCTAGTGCTTTTGATGGGAGCTGAGGTAGTGTTCCATTAGTATAATTGTATAGCCTCTAGAGGATAGATATTGCACTGTGATAAAGTGTCTAGTGCCAATGTGCAAAATAATTATTAATTCATTTGACTGATAATAATAAATAAGATTAGTGATAATCGATACTGTGAAAGATAAAGTGCAAGTGCTACATGAGGTACAGGGATACTGGTCAGTATTGTATTTAAACAGAAAGAGTCCAGTGTTTAGAGTATTATGATAGTATTATTCCTCTACTTAAACATAGGAGCTCAGGGTTATACTATCTGATACCTAGTATTTTCTTCATTAGCGATTTGCAATTTATAGGGAGGTATCGATAGTTTAAGTATAATTAAATAGTCCGAACGGACTCAGTTATAGTGAAACGCCAGAGCTCCTAAACTACCCGCGTGTCGTCCATGCGTCTACGTAATGACGTCATAGAACGGCGACGCGGCGTAGTGCGTGCAACCCGACGCACGTTTCTGATAATTTCATCAGGATAATTTTCCTGATGAAATCATCAGAAACGTGCGTCGGGTTGCACGCACTACGCCGCGTCGCCGTTCTATGACGTCATTACGTAGACGCATGGACGACACGCGGGTAGTTTAGGAGCTCTGGCGTTTCACTATAACTGAGTCCGTTCGGACTATTTAATTATACTTAAACTATCGATACCTCCTTATAAATTGCAAATCGCTAATGAAGAAAATACTAGGTATCAGATAGTATAACCCTGAGCTCCTATGTTTAAGTAGAGGAATAATACTATCATAATACTCTAAACACTGGACTCTTTCTGTTTAAATACAATACTGACCAGTATCCCTGTACCTCATGTAGCACTTGCACTTTATCTTTCACAGTATCGATTATCACTAATCTTATTTATTATTATCAGTCAAATGAATTAATAATTATTTTGCACATTGGCACTAGACACTTTATCACAGTGCAATATCTATCCTCTAGAGGCTATACAATTATACTAATGGTACACTACCTCAGCTCCCATCAAAAGCACTAGACACTTTTATAGGTGCAATCAATATATAAGTGCAAACACAGAAGTCTAAATCTTTTGGACCTTTGTTTCTGCAGCTTACCAATATTACACCCACTATCCACTCTTGGGATACACTATCTCAGTTCCCATCTAAAGCACTAGACACTTTTATAGGTGCAATTAATATATAAGTGCAAACACAGAAGTCTAAATTTTGGACCTTTGTTTCTGCTGCTTACTAATATTACACCAACAATTCACTTTTGGGGGATCCAATAAGTCAAACTAGGATTTCTGGTATCCTTACAAGTCCTAAAATCTCAGTGACAATTTTCAGAGTCCAGAATAATACTAAACTGTCCCTACTTATCTTATCTTGTCAGATTATCTATATTTTAACTTATATTTTAATATACAGTTTTACCCAAATCAATAAACGTTAAGTTTTAGAACTTTTTGCTGCTCTATATTGTTATTTGGGCAGAGGGTGTGCACTCCATCTCCAAAGGATATCTGTTCTGTCCTCCCTTTATTTTGTTACTTAGCGTATATTATCCTTGAGTAGCACCCCTTGCTTTATTCCCAGAGTTTATTCATACCTTGAGCCACCTATTTTTTCTACATAGTATCTACTTCCTGTGTTAACCAATTATTTGGCAAAGGTAGTGTAGCCCCCATTTGTTGCCGTGTCCCAACCACTGGTACCTCCCTTGTGTATACCGAAGAAAATAACCTATTTAGCTCATCTGCCTTTTCTTGTTCACTAATTATCAGACGGCCCGTGTCACATTGTAATGTTCCAATAGCTTCCTTCCTCGCCTTCTTCCCATTAATATACTTAAAAAATATTTTAGGGTTAGTCTTACTCTCTTTTGCAATTAATTTTTCATTTTCTATTTTAGCCAGTCTAATCGCCCTTTTGCAAGCCTTGTTGATTTCCTTGTATTCCTGTAAAGCAATCTCTGTCCCCTCTTGTTTGTATAATTTAAATGCCTGTTTTTTACTATGTATCTTGATCTTTAAATCATTGTTAAGCCACATTGGATGGGACTTACTCCTTTTACTTTTATTCCCACACGGTATAAGCCGATGTCTATGTATATTTAGTAAGGATTTAAATGTTGTCCACTTGTGGTCAGTGTTTTTACCTGCCAGTTCTCTGTCCCAGTCTATACTTTGTATTGCTGACCTTAGACAGTTAAAATCTACCCTTTTAAAATTAAGAGTTTTTGTTGGCCCCATAAAATTTTGTTTTTTTAATTCAATCTCAAACAAGACTGTGTTGTGATCACTGTTTCCCAAAGGTTGCCCTATTCCAACATTAGATACTGTATCAATATTATTTGTGATGAGTAAATCTAAGATAGCTTCATTTCTAGTAGGCTCTTGTACAACCTGGGCCAGATAATGATCCCTGAGTGTACTCAATTACCTGCTCCCCTTAGATGAACTTCTGGTCTCATTTATCCAGTTTATTTCAGGGTAATTAAAATCTCCCATTTTTAGAACTTGACCATGCCTAGCTGCATTTTCAATCTGTAACAATTATTGTATTTCCTCACTTTCAGCTATATTTGGGGGTTTATAGCATACTCCTACTAATATTCTTTTGGAATTTGTTGCTCCGCTATTTAACTCTACCCACAAACATTCAGCTTTATCACTAGGTCCACCATAAATATCTTCTCTGACTATAGGCTTAAATTCAGGCTTAACATACAGACAAATCCCTCCTCCTCGTTTACCATTGCCTCTATCAATCCTAAATATTTTATAACCATCCAGATTAACAGTCCAGTCATGAGATTCATCCCACCAAGTTTCAGTAATGCCTATCAAATCCCCTTTTTCATTAATTGCTAATAATTCTAACTCTCCCATTTTTCCTGGCAAGCTTCTGGCATTAGCAAGCATACACCTTATGTTATAAGTCTGTAGTTCTGAAGTGCCTGCTACTGTACTTGAATTACTTAGTACTACCTCCCTATTGACTATACTACCCCTCCCCCCATCTCCTCCCCTATGTGTTGTTAATTCATCCCTTATACCCTCTACACTTTCTACCCCATTACTTATATCTCTTTGTAGATTAAATGTTCTTAACTATATTAAATATATGCACATATTTACCTAATTTGTAAAAAACACTGAATAGGTTTAGTCATTGTTTAGGTAATTGTATTAACAAAGACAAAACAGAAGCAATGGGCATTAAAATACGAATGGTGACTCAGAAGCAGCGTCTTTATAATTTTGAATTTCAGTGGGAAACTGACTATAATCATTATTTGCAAGTGGATATACCATAACATTCAGCAAATATCTATAAAGTTAATTACCCTCCAATTGTAAATTTCTTGAAAAAAGATTTGGAGAGTTGGTCCAAATATCAAATTTCTTGGACAGGTCATGTCCAGGTTCTAAGATTGACAGCTTTGCCATGTATATCTATTATTTCCATTGCACACCCATGTTAATATCGAAATTTGATCTGGAGACAAAACAAAAAAGCTTAAACAGATCTGGCAAAACATAAAACCTACAATTAATAAGCAAATCATGTATCTACATAAATCTGAGAGTAGTCTCTCAGTACGAAATGTATTAATTATTTTTTAATTATTTACAGCTAGCATAGATTTCAGCTTAGCATAGGTCAGACTTCCCATTTATATATGTACAGATAGATGGTGAATCAGGTGAGAAAAATTGATTTCTTGCAGATTAACCATTACCTGGGTTATATGCTGAGTCTGGAACATCAACTATATTAACATATTATATATTATGAAAGGCTCTGTTTTAAATGCCCAAACTCTAAGGAAGTTATCTCGGCCATATATCTCAATAGTATTCACGTTCAACAAAAAAAAAAATATTTGAGGAGGTTCTTAGAATTGATATAGAGATAGATGACTGGTCAAATATCTTTAAGGGAGCCTACAAGGTTAGTCCACTTTTGGATTTCTACCTTTTCGCAGTGAAGGAGCTTCTGTATTTCAGTGTAGCTGTGAACTTTATCCTGTAGGGTCACCCAAGATGGCGAGATCAGACAAATTGTAGTCCACTAGAGTAGGAGCTGGCAACCCATTCTAGTATCTTTGCCAAGATAATCTTATGGATGAGTACAACCAAAGACATAAAAATAGATGTGCCTGGCCTGCTGTGGTCCATGGGATCAGGGAGAGTTGGACACGACTAAATGACTAAACAACAAAATAAGAGAAGTAGATATGTGTGTTTGCCCTTTATGCTTAATAAAATTGATGGGAATATCTCTTCCGAATGTTTTAGAAAATGAGGTTAAAACACATGAGGCCTCATTAAATTCCAAGCCTGCAGTTACCTTCATACAGCTCGTAAGTCTGCAGGATTGAAAATTGCAACAGTTACAGATCGATTGAATTGATTCAAGCTCGTAAGTATAGTGCCTTGCAAAAGTATTCACCCCCCTTGACTTTTTACCTTTTTTGTTACATTACAGCCTTAAGTTCTATGTTTTGTTAATCTGAATTTTATGGGATGGATCAGAACACAATAGTATAAGTTGATGAAGTGAAATGAGAAAAATATATACACTAAACAATTTTTTAGAACTAGAAAACAGAAAATTTTCATGTGCGTATGTATTCACCCCCTCTGTTATGAAGCCCATAAAAAGCTCTGGTGCAACCAAATACCATCAGAAGTCACATAATTAGTGAAATGATGTCCACCTGTGTGCAAGCTAAGTGTCACATGATCTGTCATTACATATACACACCATTTTTGAAAGACCCCAGAGGCTGCAACACCTAAGCAAGAGGCACCACTAACCAAACACTGCCATGAAGACCAAGGAACTCTCCAAACAAGTAAGGGGCAATGTTGTTGAGAAGTACAAGTCAGGGTTAGGTTATAAAAAAATATCAAAATCTTTGATGATCCCCAGGAGCACCATCAAATATATCATAACCAAATGGAAAGAACATGGCACAACAGCAAACCTGCCAAGAGACGGCCGCCCACCAAAACTCATGGACTGGGCAAGAGGGCATTAATCAGAGAGGCAGCACAGAGACCTAACGTAACCCTGGAGGAGCTGCAGAGTTCCACATCAGAGACTGGAGTATCTGTACATAGGACGACAATAAGCCGTACGCTCCATAGTTGGGCTTTGTGGCACAGTGGCCAGAAGAAAGCAATTACTTTCAGCAAAAAATAAAAAGAGCACGTTTTGAGTTTGCGAAAAGGCATGTGGGAGACTCCCAAAATGTATGGAGGAAGGTGCTCTGGTCTGATGAGTCTAAAATTTAACTTTTCGGCCATCAAAGAAAACGCTAGGTCTGGCATAAATCCTACACATCACATCACCCAAAGAACACTATCCCCACAGTGAAACATGGTCGTGGCAGCATCATGCTGTGGGGATGTTTTTCAGCAGCCGGGACTGGGAAACTGGTCAGTGTTGAGGGAAAGATGGATAATGCTAAATACAGGAATATTCTTGAGCAAAACCTGTACCACTATGTGCGTGATTTGAGGCTAGGACAGAGGTTAACCTTCCAGCAGGACAATTACCCCAAACACACTGCTAAAGCAACACTTGAGTGGTTTAAGGGGAAACATGTAAATGTGTTGGAATGGCCTAGTCAAAGCCCAGACCTCAATCCAATAGAAAATCTGTGGTCAGACTTAAAGATTGCTGTTCACAAGCGCAAACCATCCAACTTGAAGGAGCTGGAGCAGTTTTGCAAGGAGGAATGGGCAAAAATCCCAGTGGTAAGAAGTGGCAAGCTAATAGAGACTTATCCAAAGCCACTTGGAGCAAAAGGTGGCTCTACAAAGTATTGACTTTAGGGGGGGTGACTAGTTATGCAAGTCGATTTTTTTCTGTTATCTTGTCCTATTCGTTGTTTGCTTCAGAAAAATAATTTAAAAAAAATCTTCAAAGTTGTGGGCATGTTTTGTAAATTAAATGATGCAAATCCTCAAGCATTTCATGTTAATTCCAGGTTGTGAGGCAACAAAACACGAAAAATGCCAAGGGGGGGGGGGGGGGAATAATTTTTCAAGGCACTGTACATGGCAGAAAGCCAAAATTGTAAATCATGCTTCAATATGTAGCACTTATGGGCCTGATCTTGATCAATTAAGCAAGACCCGCAACTTACTGCTTAGACAGAGCAAAACCCTTAACTTGCAGCTTAGACAGAGCCAATAGTAAATGAGACTGTCATCATGACATCAATAAAACATGTAGCCATATTAAATTCAAAGCCTGTAATCACTATGGGACACTTGCAAAGCCTGCAGGTTTTAAATTCTGCTGTGTTACAGAGCTATTACATTCAACCATACCGCGAACCGGCGGGCCGGAGACTCAAGCCCGTAAATCATTCTTGCGCATGTTGCATGTGCGGCCATGAATATGATCAATTAGTCAAAACCTCTGGAAAGTAGGTTACAATGCTTTTGAATTAAATGTTATAAGGATATGTGAAAAATTAAACCCTAATCTATTATATGGGATTTATATTATTTTTTGTATACTCTTTTTGTACTTTAAGGCAATAATGAGAGTGAAGAGAAGAATGATTTCTGTAACTGAACTTGGATATTTTCTTTGTGAACATGTCAAGAAATATTTCTATCTTGTAATTCAATAACAAAAAAATAATAATGTGCATACAAATGTATTGTTGTATTACAAGAAGACTACAGTGCATGTACATGGAAAAATTATAAAAAGTGAAAAAAGCTACTTGTCTGCATAGTTGAGTAATGGCACTTACCAGCATTAGATCTATGGCATCTTTTGCATCCCTTTCCAAAAAATCTGGTGGAAAGTCACGCTGAGGTGGGATGGAGAGTCCATATCCTCGAGGATCCAACCCCACAACTGTGAAAATCTCTTTGTTCAGAGATTTCAGCTGAGGGGTGAAGTCTGTCTGACTGCACCCTAGAAACAAAAAAGTACATGATTAATACATTTACATTATGTATACCGACTTCTGTACATTGCTGTAAGTATTGCTCATGCAGTCTTCAAAAACTGCTAAATGTTTTACTGAATTTCTACTGTATTTTTCTATTTGCTTTTTTACTCTACACTATTTCCTATGCTATTTATTGCCGATTATTTTTCTGTGTTAAGGATTGGAAAATAGGGTAGGTAATTAATCATCTGTTTCAAAGCATAGTGAATAGGAACTGAGAAGCAGCATTGTTCTTGAGAAAAACCCTACATCAGAGTCTCCAGCAGGGTTCAGTGGTGTTAAGAGACAGAAAAAAAGATCCCCTGTGCAAGTGCCTGATGTTTTAATGAAAGAGAACTCCTCTCACAAGCAATAACCTCTCTCCTCCTTCTCTTCCTCTACATTGTTACCATCCCACTGGGGCCTCAAGTCCTCTCAGTACAGGTAAAGTGAAGTTAAATTCTATTTTATTTTATCTAATTATTGTTTTTATTAATGTCTGTTTAGTTTTAAGGTTTTGTATATATATATAAAATAAAAAAAA
The DNA here is from genome assembly GCA_027410445.1 of Discoglossus pictus. Lineage (NCBI taxonomy): Eukaryota > Metazoa > Chordata > Amphibia > Anura > Alytidae > Discoglossus > Discoglossus pictus. Next base: position 152,588 of record JAPZIH010001121.1, read on the forward strand.
ACACCATCAGTTCAAACTAAAATGTGAAATTTCTGGGGTTCAGAATGGATAATTTAAATGTACATTGATCCTTATGGGAAAAGCTTGTTTGGTACTCATCGTTTTGGTCCTCATCCTGCTGTCTGGAACAGATTAAAAAACACTTGGGGCCTCATTCTATTAGCGGCCGCAGCCGTTGCGGGGCCGCAAGGACCGGCCGCAAGCTATTCGGCTATTCTATTCCCTTACGGCCGGGGGCTTCGGCAGGCTTGCGGCCGGTGCCTTGCTATCTCTTGCGGCCGCTCGCGCCAGAGGAAAGCCTTTGATCTAAAACGGCCGCAAGAGTTTCGGCCGTAAGAAATTCCTATTTGCAATTCAATTGCTCCGGGAAACCTCTCTGCAAGGCTAAAAGCGAGCCGCAGCTTACTTGCAGGAAAAAGGTCCCGCTAGCACCAATTAAGCACATAAAATAGCCCAAATAAAGCCATCCTGCACTTTGAGAAGACTATAAAGGGATTTTAGGTGTTAGAAAAAATAGCACATAATTATCCTATACTCAAATCCGTAAAATATTTTATTTTTAATATCCGTAAAATATCCATGTAAAAAGTCCAGAGTGCTTGGAGCACTTCAGACCCGCCCACGCCGCAGCCGGAAAATAAACAGTTAATTTGAACTCTGGTTTGGGCTGATGTGCAAGCTTGAGAGTGGGTTACTTTTAATCCTCATGTCCCCCAATATGATCCCTAGCATTTACAGAGCAGGCTTGAATTTATTTTTGCGTTTTTAGATTTCACAGCTTACGGCCGGTTTCAAGATATGCGGCCGGCCGTAAGAGGAGATCCTTGCGGGGCCGTATAATAGAATCGCGAGTTAACTGAACCCCCGCAAGGAATCGCAGTCTTACGGCCGATTTACGGCCAATAATAGAATGAGGGCCTTGGTGAGGCTATAAAAAGGTAGTCTGGGAACTGGCCATAATTTACTTGTAAATAGTAAACCATATTTTAGCAACAGGGATAGAACCTGTTGTTTTATAGAAAGAGTGGTATAAAGGTGTAACTGCCTTCCATTGGAAGAGGTAGAGTCAAACACAGTTAAGAAATGTAAACATGCCTAGAATAAAAAAAAGGCTGTCTAGAAGCATAGGCAAGTCAAATTAATAGATATAATGGACACCTTTTTAATTCTTATTTGTTATCAAATCGATGTTTCTATAATTTTGCTACCTATTAGCTTGGGATTTTAATAAACTGACCTTAAGTTACATTCTTAGTATAGGTACTATATTATATATCAAAAACATTTAAATATTTAAGCAAAGATATTTAATTAAAATATCATATTTATAAGAAAGAATGAAACAAAGTTAATATCATCTTTAAATAAATAATAATTAGGAGTACATACATGCTGTCATTAAAACGCACTCCTGGATGACCTAAAAGAGTTAAAACACTAGGCACTGTCCCCTCCCAATTCATTCCAGCCTACCATCCCCCTCTCTGCAAGTTTTAGCAAAAGAGAAGCCTGGAGACGTGGGCCCACCAACACATAGGCAAATTTCAAAGTAGTGGCTGATTTCATTAGACCCAGACAACCCTGCACATCTGCCTGGAGAGAGATCCTGCCTCCATAAATTCACCTGCATATAGGGGTTGGATGAAACAAACTATGCAAGACCCCCAGCAATGGGCCTGTGATTGAGCAGAGATGTGGTGCAGTAGCCCCCCTCTGTAATGATTAACTGGTTGTGGTCATGACCTTCTCTTGGGTAGTAGTTGGTGTGTGGCAATTGCTACTAGACCCATTTTAGTCTGCTTAGAGGGCTTAGGGGTAGAGGAGAATGCCTAAATTGGGGTGAGGTGGGAGGGAAAAGTGAATATTTTTAGGTGAGGATATAGGTTAAGGGAGGGGTTTATATAGGGGAGGAGAGAAGTTCCCTCCCACAACTCCCAGGTTAACACCTGGTTATTTGTGGTCGTGACCTTCTCTTGGGTAGTAGCTGGTGTGTGGCAATTGCTACTAGACCCATTTTAGTCTGCTTAAAGGCCAAAAAGTGAGCAGAATTTTAGGGAGAAGGTTAATGAGTGATGGTTTGAAAAGCCTGTTTAGTTTCTGCAATGGGAAAAGGTATGTAGCGGGTGTAGCAATTTGACTTCCATCGACCCATGGATTGAATAATGTGCGTGGGAATGTTGGCTTTGGAGGCTGAAGAGGTGGCTCCAATGCAAAAAGAGTGTCCTGAATAGCTGTAAGGGTCTAGGCCGAGTTTGAGTAGCAGCAGTCTAATGTAGTGCATGAAGGAGGTGGTGGACAAGGGTTGGCTTGATAAGCTCAGGAGAGGGTGAGTGGTTGGTTTGGAAGATATTGAATTTAAATGGGATTTAATAGTGGAGACTGGACACCAGTCGTTGTGTGATGGGTAGTGTTATGAGTATGGGTTTGCGACTTGTTTTGGTGCGCTGGAGTATGAGCGTGAAGTGATCTGGATGTAAAGTTATGTCCTGCTTGGTGAGATAGTGAGGGTTGTTTTGCGAAGTGGTAAACTCACCTGGACGCAGGAAGCCGTAGAAAGCAAGCATGATGGCCCCTCGGATCGTCCTGGATGTGTCGGGGCCGAATGGGTCCGTGGAAAGCAGGGTGGTCAACCTTTTGAAACGTGCGCCATCTATGGGATGACGTTGTAGTTTGGAGGGGGGTGCTCTGTGCTGTAGGCCTCTGAGGAATGATTTGATTTGAGGCGATGATATGATTGATTTGTCGGTTTGAAATAGGGCGGTGAGGTGAAGATAGTTTGAAATGTATGGTTTCGATGAGGGGACGAGGTTAGAGAAAAGTCCGTTTGGGCGTATGGTACTGAGCCGAATGCGTGATGGCAATGATGCGTATGATGTAGGGAAGCGACTGTACGAAGCGTAACTGTGGGTGCATGGTAAACGAAAAAGTTGTTTGTGAAGTATAGTAGTTATGTATTTACTAGATTGTTATGCTATATGAAGGTGAGCCTGTGATTAGATTCAGCTAGAGACTTGGTCTCTGGAAAAAGGGGGGTGAATTGGACTGACTGAGACGGGTGCATGAAGGAGGTATGCTCTGGCAGGTCTGATTTGCACATGTAGATTTTAATTACTGAATGGTGTATGGTGTACGTTTAGTGATAAGATAGGTGTATGGCTGGTAACTAAAAGGATTGATTTGAGTCTGCCAGCACGAGAACATGGCAGTGTTTGGTGCTAGCGTGATCTGAGTGTGAGAATAGAGTAGAGGCCAAAAAAGGCAATGATAGGGGGAACAACTGGCCATGAGAGGCGAAGCAGGGCGCGCTGGGCGACCAGGGGGGCGCAAGAGAAGCGGAAGCGCAGAGCGAGGGAAGGTCCAACGAAAAGGAGGTGGGGCTGCCGGAAGAGGGGTGTGGCGTGAGCGCCACCAAGGAAGAGCGCAGGAGAAGGCGGATCCGGCAAGAGAAGGGCGAACCGCGAGCGCCACCGGGGCGCCGGGGCAAAAAGAGCCAAGCCAGGGAAGGAGGCAGGAGGAGGCGGAGTCGATGAGAGGGGGGCGTGGCACGAGCGCCAGCAGGGCGCCCGAGACAAAGGATCCAGGCCAGGGGAGGGCAGGAAGGGGAGAAGGAAAAAGGAGCCGCGGCATGGAACGGAGGAGGGACGGAACAAAGAAGGGCGGGGCGCCGATGGAGGGGCGCGGCGCAAGCGCCGGCAGCAAACCTGGACAAAGAGAGGCGGGCCACCGAAAGAGGGGCGTGCCGCGAGCTGCGGCGGAGGTGTCTGGAGGAGGGGAGCCGCGAAGGAGGCATGGGAAGAGGCGGTGCAAGGAGGAGGAGCCGGGCCGGGAGAGGGGCACGCCAAGACGCCCGAAAACAGCGCGGCGGGACGCAGGATGAGACCGGAGACGGTGGAGCAACGGGAGGGGGCCATCGGGACGCAGAGGTAAGATGGGGCAGGGGCTAGGAGGAGGGGAGAAATGGGCAGCAGGGCAGGAGTGAGGAGGAACAGGAGATGCAGGAGAGTGCACAAACGGCTAGGGAAGCAGCATGGAAGGAGGCCGGCCGGGGAGACGGGGAGCCCAAAAAGGGAAGGGAGAAACGGCAGGCATGGGACGAACCTGCGAGAAGCAGAGGAACAGCAGGGGAGCCGGCCGTTGCAAACGGACGGCGAGCAACCTGAAAAGTGAATATTTTCAGGTGAGGATATAGGTTAAGGGAGGGGCTGCTAATTTACAATCACCTTAAAAATACCAAAATTACTTCTTCAATTAATTTTTGTTTCTTCACTACACACAACAGTCTTATGAAATTGTATGAACAAAAGTGAAAGAACAAATTTGCGCTGCTCACTCTGTCTGCCTGACACATTTCTAAATTATTCAGCTACCCATATGAATCTCTATATAAAACATTTGTGTCATTCTCCTTCTGTATTGACCACCAGCTAATAGTTTGTCCCAAATCATAACATATTCCCAGCCCAATTTAAAAACTTTTTTTAAGAATCTTTTATGTACTTGTGTAAATACTTTTGCTACCCATGATGTTTTTGTCCAGACTTATACACTTAGACAAAAGAATACATTCAATTACCAGCTCTCATTCTCCTAGGATACACCCTGTGTTGGATCCCTCCTAAGACAAGCAGTAATTGACCAAGCAATGATCCAACTTCTAACACCAAATGTAAATGTTAAAAACAGAAAGCAGGCTTAAGTGATGTATTCATTGTATAAGGCATAACAACAAAACAAGGCCATGGATGACCACTATTGCAGAACAAAGGCAAGACAGGGGCATTCATAACAAAATGTTCTTCTATCAATGGACATGTCTGAAGTTCATTCAGTTATTGATTTAGAATAATATAACTTTAGAAAATGCTGAATATATTTTGTCAATTTGTAATCAGTATCTGATCATCATCTAACTTGTCGTTTCTTGTGTGATTTCTTCAAGGTCAGTTTCTGGCTCACTCTCACTTTTCCCCTACAACAGCAGTGCTTATGTAAAATGGAGTATGAATTGAGGATTAGTCTTATATACTGGGTAATTTGGGCTGGGGAAGGGAGGGTACGAGTTAATTTCTGACATGGGTTTCGGTGCATATCAAAGAATATACAAATTATATAGAAATCACCAAAGAAAAATAGGTGAAAGGTGACTGAAAAACACAATTCAGAAATTTACTCTTACACTCTCTTTTCCCAATCCAACTTACACAGTATATAGAACAAAACCACAATTCCTATTACTAGATGAGTAGCTGTAGCTCATTCTCTTTTGTTCCAAGATAGAAGTCTGCTGTTGTACTTGTAGGGCTTTTTACTGAGCAGTATGTTCTTACATTCACATTGGTTTCTTAAATTCTATTAGGTAAAAGAAGATAGCATAGTTCTCAACCACTGTACTTTTGGTATTTCCCTTTTAAATTATTAGATACTTATTGGATTTTTCAACATAAAATAACATGAAATAAAGTAGAATTGGTAAAAGTTGACTGAATAATACAAAGTCAGAAATTAACTTTTACACTCCCTTCCCCAACTCAAATTACCCAGTATATAAAACTAATCCTAATTCATATCACTAGATAAATCCTAATAAAATAATCTAGCCTCAGCAATTGGGTGCTGCTACTCAGTTCTTCTTCTCCGTGTTTTCACATAGGTGAGAAATTATACTTACCCTGTTTACCAACCCCTAACCCACCGCATGCTTTCTATCTGTTTATTAAGTGTCATGGATTTGACACTATTAGATGGATTTGAAGTTGAAGGTAGATAATCTAAGAGTAAAGTATAGCTTCTGAAAGTAGATAGTATAGCTTCTGTAGCAGATAAATTAAACAGGCTTCCAGTGAATGTCATAAGGCTATCTTGAAGTTAGATTTAGCTTTTAGGTAAGTTTGCAAGACTCTAAATCTTATAAAGTTCTATGCACTTTAGACTGCTAACTGAAAGACAGGGCCCCCCTTTCTTTTGGTAGATGCTTAATTTGTTTACTGTTTTCTTATACATAATTTGATGTACCCTGTATGGCCTTATGGCACATGTTTCAAATAAACAACAACAACAATAATAATAATAGGAAACATGGGCATTCAATATGGGCATTTTAGTTATTATTTGCAGCCAAGTTTAAGTTTATAAATAACACATCCAAGTTTATACCCTTTAGTCAGTATAATAAAAGTTTTACATGACTATCAGCCACATTATATTCGAAGCAACGGGACACCTGCAAAGCCCGCAGGCTTGAAATACTCCAGTTACAGTTACAGAGCTATTACATTCAACCATGCCTCGACCTACGGTCCATAGACGCAAGCCCGTAAATCATTCTTGCGCACATTGTATGTGCGGCCATGAACATGATTAATTAGTTAAACTCGTAGTTACGGATTTAGACGGAGCGAATGGTAAAATAGATCGTTATCATTACGTCACTGAAAAATGGAGGTTAGATTTCAATCCCTTACAGGTTTCAATTACGAGTTACAATCGGACCTGAAATCCAGAAATGATGCAATATTAATAAATCAGTAAATATGATATTCAAGTCCATTCGAGTTCCATTATCTGTATTAACACATTGACTGCCAGGATCGAAATAACACAGAAATTAAACAGAAAAAAAGTATATTATATTGCAGATTTGTGAGCTTAAGAATGTAGGGCTTTTAATTGTAATACCTAACATCACTTTCACTTTAATTATAAGCACAGTAGTTTGTTGATATTTGCATTTACAGTGCTACTGATAGGACTTTAACCCCCTTGCAGGTCCTCTCGAGTACCTGTAGGCTTTTTGGCTGCAGATGCGGGTTTGAACGCCAGTGAATTCCAAGTAATTTAATAGTGATTTGCGAACATAACAGTTGCAAGCTTGACAGATCAAAGGATTTGTGGCCGAGTCTTGGAGGGTTTTTCCTTCCTTAACCAGCAGATTGTTAGCGGGTTGCTTTACAGGGCTAATTTAATAGTCATAAGTCTTGCGGCCTACATTATGGGCTACAGTTTTACACGTTAGGGGAATTTAATGTGGCTGCTAGAGTGCAGACCCTTGGTTGTTATTTTATGCTAATTGCCTATTTCTACCAAAACTGCTTTTACACACATAAAATATATAATGCTTATGGGTCACAACACTATTCATATTTTGCATGCTTCTAGGATTTAGGATTAAATAGGTACAGTGTAAATAAACACCTAATGTCCCAGGTAGAAGCAGTACAGCATGATCCCCTCTTCCTGTGCGCTGGTAATGCAAGTTAACACCATTGACTTCCATTCTTCCAGATGTTATTGTAGTGCTGTAACAAGAAAAAAATGGTGCATATTGAGCACTGGGCAGCAACATTACAGTAATGAAGCAAAAGTGGAAACACGTTTATTAACCAATGTGGCCACAGATGATACCACAAGGCAGTGGCAACTTTTAGAAGGATATATATCTAATACTGATATATATATATCGTTATACTGAACTTATACTGGCATTAAATGCTTAAAACATTTTGTGCAAATAGTTATGACCATATATTACAAAGCTTCCAGGCCTATACAGCAGCACTTGAAGTCAACCATACATTTAAAATATATTCTAAAAAATGAACCAACATATAAGTAAATGTAAACAACATATAATTAAGTCTAACCAACATATAAGTAAATATAAGAAATGAATAACAAAATTAACTGCAATAGGAAAGTCCTGTCAACACACTTGCTGCATCACTCAAAGATTTGAAGGAACTGAGAACTAGTTGAGGTCAATTTAACGTCTGTTTTGACAAGACAATCAACCATCAACTACAAGTTGGTATTCATTTTCTCAATTACATTTTTCTTTTTCAAGGATTTTTTGGAACTGATGTCTCATCTACAGAATGTCTTTTCACTTGTTTTTCTCTTGCTTTGTATTCCATTTTTATTGCATTAGTATCTATTTTTGACTTCTTTAATGTTAATGGTAGATAATTGTCAGTATGCATCTTTAACCAAACATACATAGGAAAAATCTGCCTCTTTGTGATAGCAAGCAGAACAGAAGATGTCACTGGTAGCTAATCTTATTCTCTCTAAGCATCCCTGTTATGAAAACCTAATATTTTCTTTTGTTTAAAGGTAACATTGTAGAGTATCATTATATATTGTAATTTTTGATCATTTAAACTGTATTGATCTTCTATTCCAAATAGCTCTTTCAATTTCTGCTTTTGTTTTAAAGTTGGAAAAGCAGACAAATATATATTTTAGGACTCCTTTTGGTAATGAATTGAGGACAACAGCTGAATGCCCTCTTTACGGAGGCATCGGAAGTGGTGCCCACAGGGGGATGAGTAGAGAGTGCAAGGAGGGCAGACGTTTAGCAGATCAGTAGCAATGTTGAATACGAATGAGGGATAGTAAATATGTGTATGTGAACGTGTAGGGTTGGTCGGAATACAGTATGGAATAGATAGATAGATAGAGGCTTGAAGAAAGAAATGTGGGATTACCTGAAGAGTGACTGCGGATCGGTGGCGGTGGTGCCGAGTGAAGGCTGATGAGGGGCTTGTGAGTATGATGAAGCCTAGCGAAGGCAAGTGCAACTATGAAAGCGTGATTGAGGTGGAGCCTAGTGAAGGCTGATGTGGCTTGCGAGTGTGGTTGGGCTTAGTGAATGGGACTATGAAAGTGTGATTGAGGTGGTGTCTATCGAAGGCAGTAACGGCATCTGAAGTGGTGCCCACAGAGGGCAGAGTAGAGAGTGTAAAGAGGGCAGATGTTCAGTAGATCTGGGCCAGAAACCACATAAATAAAGCGTAGGGAAGCCGAAGTGCTACATTGGACGCGGACACGGGCATAGACAAGTAGCTGCAGGCCCCGATCAATGGTAGGGAAATGCAAGGAGGACTGGATAGCTTACCTCAAGAGGGACCATCGCTCCCCAGCAAAGAGAGTACAATTTCGGGCAGGCTTGACAATGATGAATGCAGTATGACTGTGAGAGTGAGACGATGGATGAAGTGGTGATAAGCAAGGATTAGTGGAACGAATGTATGTAGTTAAGAGGTGTTGAGAATGTAAGTCAGAATGGTAGTAGGCCTGGCGTGCAAGTCTGTATAAATAGTTGAGGGCCGAGTCGAAGCTAGATACGAGAGTAAGTGAAACATGTTGATAAGACGATAGGTACGCGGGGTAGATGCGGAGAGAGTGAACAGTGTTAAGGATGGAGCCTGATGAAAAGAAAAGGGGCACATTCGGAAACAATGACAGATCTGAGAGAAAGTAAGGGAGATGGTGAGAGGAGAGTGCGGATAAAGGGATTGAGGCCAAAAGAAACGGTAAGGGATGAGTTGAAATATAAAAGAAAACCTGGGTAAAGGAAAAAGGTGAGAAAGGAAGGTGAATTGAGTGAGATACGCAGGAGAGCGTGAATGAAGGGCTGCGTAGGGGAGGTAGGTAAAGGAAATAAGGAGAGGGAGAGAAAGGGTTCAATTCGGTTTCATGAATACTGAATGGGCGAAGCAGGGTTGGTGAGATTGGATAAAGATCCGGCCGGTGAAGATGCTGCGACCGAAAGGAATAACTTGGTGTCTGATTGCGAGGGTTCTTACATGTTGTAAAATGGATTGAGGCCTAAGAAAGGGTAAGGAATGAGTTGAGGTATGAAAGAAAACTTGGATAAAGGAAAAAGGCGAGAGAGGAAGGTGAATAACGCAAGTTAAGCAGGAGAGCGTGAATGAAGGACTGCGTAGTGTGGTAGGTGTGAATAAAGGTCGGTTATAAGTGGAGAATGAGGTATGTAAAAGGTAATAAGGAGAGGGAGAGAAGGGGTTCAATTTGGGTTTGATGAAAATTGAAAAAGGAAGGACGGGTTAATGGAAGGTTGAGGTTAGTGTAAGGGTGAGGAATGAGCAGAGATAAGCAAGTAAAATCCACATGAATGGAATACTGCAAAAGAGAAAATGTAATGAATGAAGAAGCTTGGCCTAGGGGTAATTAAGTGGTGGATTGAGTAAGTTGCAAAGGGAAGTGCAAATGAAAAGCGCCATAGCGAGGTAGTGATGGATAAGGTTCGGGCATGAGGAGCACAAGGCATGTAAGAAGCTAAAATAAGGAGAGGGAGAGCTAGGGTTAAAATACGGAATTGATAGACATTTGAAAGGGAAAGGAGCTGAAGGGGTTAATGGAAATTGCATGGTATGATTAGAGTAAAGGATGTGGGTGCTTGGTGTACTGAGGGCAATAGGAGACATTATTGGGAAGGGAAAAGTGCAGTAAGGCAGTATAGATAAGCTGTGATGTGATGACAAAGCCTGATGCTGCTGTGCTGGGCTGAGAAGGAAGCAGGAGATGTGAGGTAATGCAGTAAAGATAGGCTTGGATATGCTGGCAAAGCCTTATGCTGCTGAGGTGGGCTGAGAAGGAAGCAGGAGACAGAAACGCAGAGAGAGAGACAGAGGCAAGGATAGACGCAGACAAGGGAAGAAGGGAGGAAGGCTGCGAGGAGCAGAAAGGAGGAGCAGCACACATCTTTTTTTTTTTTAAATAGATAAAAGAAATAGAATCATTACCTTACAAATGCATGTTTAAAACATATATTTAAAAAAAATTACATTTATCAAATACATTTTTTTTTGTTGGTAATCCAGCTTTGACAATTTTCTAAATGTTTATCAGAATAATTTTCTGGTTTTCTTCTCTATTTCAACAATAAAATATTCTTCTTTTTAAGATTTCCAGGAAGTTCTAGATCTACGAGCTGCATAGTTTCTATGATCTAACATTTTTGGGGTATTCTTTTTTTTTATAATTGTAAATAATTGAACTAAGGTTAATGACTTTCCGGGATTAATACACATACCTTTATACATGGTTTTCCAAAATTCTTCCATAATAGCGCAAGGTCATTAACATTACATGATTAACATTTTTTTCCCCATTTCCCCATTTTTCCAACATGTTTCCATTATTTTTAAATCTGTATTGTAATATATAAAGTAATTTTGGAGTAAGTTACAATCTGAATAAGATTTTATACTCATTTTTTTAAAATTAAGTACACATTTAACTTTTCTGTGCTTCATTCCTAAATGAGTGCAGTGTGTTATTTTGTGAGGATGTAAACCCCACTTCACTTCCACTATGTAAAGTACATAGAAACCTACTTTAGAACTATTATCAAGGTGTTTTAGTCTGCTTTGGTTATGCTCAATCACCAAAAGTCTCTCTTCTTCTCCTTCATTACAGTTATGTATCAGTGTGACATGATACAGGATGTATTTATTGTGGTGCTAAATATGACCAAGTGTATGATAAAGTATGTTTTTTTTTATATTATATAGATGACAGAAGTCTGCATATTAGACCATATATTTGTTTGAGCTGAAAGTGATGCATCCTAATTTTAGTTTTTGCTTAGAAGCAAAGTTTAAGGGTATGATGTAATCGCTATGCCAGGAAGTGTATAAACTATAATAAGATTAGCAGGCAACAAAATAACAAGTATACAATAACCCTGAAGTGACCAGAATTAGTATGCAAACTCTTTCAGCCATATATACAGCCACATTAAATTTAATTGTGAGTCCCGCAACGGCTGCAGGCTTGGAATTTGGTCAAGTTACAGAGCTATTAAAAACGAGCTAGGCGTGAGTTACGGGCTTGAGACGCAAGCCCATAAACATTAGCCGCGCTCGAAAGCTGTTGGGGAGGAGGAGAGGCGAGTAGAGGAGGAGAGAGAGGAGTCGCAGGAGGTTATGGGAAGTAGAGGTGGGGAGGAGGAGGGAGAGGAGAAGGGAGAGGAGGGCAATGAGGGAGGAAAGGAGGGAGGAGAGGAAGGCGTGGAGGAGGAGGAGGAGGATGGCGAGGAGGAGGAGGAGGGCAACGAGGAGGAGAGGGCAAAGGTGGGCCCGAGCGTCAGGCACAACTAGAAGAGGGACAGCGGGGAAGGGGCCTAATCCCAGGGGGTGGTAGTTCGGGGGAAGGGACAGGTCAGGGAGGCCAGGGTCCCCGTCCACAGCCAAGGGGGCAAGAGGCTAGGGGCAAGCACAGGGCCCACAATTATATGCACCAGGAAAATGTGGTCCTCCTCTGTGCCATCCGTGGCCACCCGTCCTTATTGCAGGGGGGAGGGAAGTTAAGCCTGGTCCTAGGGCTCAGGCTTGGCAGGAGGCAGTGGATGAGGTTACTATGGGGGGCACTGCACCAAGGTATGTGAGGTCCGTGAAGCACCGCTTTGATGGCATCAGGGCCAAGGTGAGGGGGATGATGTCCAAGGAGGAGCAAGACCCCGTTGTGACCTATAATGAGTGGGAGGGGATCACCAGGGACCTTCTGAGACATTTGCCCGCCGCTGGAGCTTCAGGCCAGGTGGCCCAGCAGGCTCCAACCTCCATGTCAGATGAATATCACATACACCAATGTGCCACCACATGTGCATCACACCCACTACACATGTACATGATGACCAACAAGGACACTGACATGTCAGCTCCATGGAATTAACAAGGTTAAGATGGATGTGTCATTAAATCCATGAAGCTAGCAAATCACTTTCATTCCTGGGCACATCAACAGTAATTAAGCAACAGATAGTCCATTTATCGGCGTGCCCACTGCAGCCTATGCAGTTACAGAATGCAGCCAGAATCAAGAAAGGGTTAGGAGCTCAGAACGATCCAGACCAAAAACCAATGAAAAGATCATATCTAGCATATGATAGCTAATCTGAGTTGCAATTAGGAGAATCATTCAGGTTCAAGCTTAGATGTCAGATAGTAAGAAATTGACACATAATAATGTATATTATTCATCAAACTAATGACATATACCTGTCTTTTCTATCTTTCAGCATCCAGGGAGAGGTCTGTGTCTAATGGCGAGCCAAGGGCAGTGGCATCAGCTCCATCAGAGCAAGATGTGGAGGAGCAAGCACCCACCCAGCAGGAACCAGCGTAGGGGGAGGAAAAAGGACGTGGATCAGAGGGCCCTGGCTCAAAGGAGGGCGAGGTCATTTGGATGCTGGGGTCATCCACCGGACCTACGCCCACACCGCCGGGATTTTACTCCACTATCCCCCTCCTTGAGAGACTGCATATTTCACTGGGGCTCTCCAACGTGCCACACAGCCAGCCACCACCTCCTTCCCCACACAGCCTTCCGCAGGCCTGGCCACCACCACCACCGGGCACACCACCACATGTGTCACCCCTGGCTCCAGCCGGGCATCAGATCCTCCCCACTTCATCCACCCCCACTGCCTCACCTGGCCCTGCACCGAGGACCTCTATCCCCACTTCCAAGCCAGACTACGCCAGCATCTCTTTGAATCATGCAGAGGTGATGCGCAGCCTGGCAAGGCGCTCTAGGTAGGAGAGGAGGCATCATTTTATGACTAAGAACTATCTGGCTGGGCTGCTACGAATTGGGCTGGTCCCAAGCCCCACCTCCTCTACCCCAAATGCATCGCCAGCCCACCATGACTCCACCATACGTGATGCTGATGCCTCCACCACCACAAGCAGGGATAAGGCGGCCGGCCACGGAAGATGTAGGCCCTGGGGCTAGGCGGAGGAGGATATAGGGGCTGCGGACATGTTTGTGCCTTCTTTACAGCACTCGTGATCTTTTGGTCACAATGTTAACCTAAGCTAGCCCGGCTACCGAGTCTTGCATCTTGGCCTTTGTGATAGTGATATTTTGTATGCAGATGGCTACCTCCCATCCCTTGGTCCATGATCCTTTTCTCTGTGGACACATAGGGTTCTGCTTAACATGTCACCAATTGATGGTCACTGAGGAATGCTGTTGAGATAAGATGCTGCAGTCCCTATGAATAGTTTGTATTTGTTTTTTGTTTCCCTTTTATTGTTTTAGGTACAATTCAGGTGCATGAAGACATCTTCTGCACCTGCAAGCATTGTGGAGGAAATATATGAGGTGTAAGGTTTTCCCAGTGCCTCTCAGGTTGACATTCCTTTAATGACAGTCCCTTAACATGTAGATCCCACAATCTTAAAGCTATAATATAGCCAGATATCTCATACATGATTGTTGTTAGCTTAAATGTAGACTAATACCGCTATGGCGGTGGACTTGCAAAGTCTTACAATGTCATGTTAATGACAGCCAGCATTGCTATATGCACTAGTGAAGCGTGTGATCCTGACCCCAATATCGGTCAGATCCTCGGGTCTGATGTAAGTGACATTAAATCTGGCTGCTGACCTTTGTGTCCTTTCCGTATTAATGGGTATTTTCCCATATTGCTGATTATCCAGAGACATAGCAAATAGTTAGTAATGCTTGCAAATGAGAATCAGGTGAGTGGGTATATTGTTACAGTTACAGTATTTAGCACTGTACTGTACATGCATTGTGATTTATTGTTTTCATCCTCCTCCCCCTTTTTTTAGTTGATTAATTTTTTGTTTTTTCCCTTTTTTATGCATCATGCTTATTCTACCCTATGACATTACCCCATTAGGTATCCCCTTTTTTCCAATCATAGGCTCATGCTCTCTTGTGACCCGCCCACACCACACCCATGATATTAATGCACAGTCTTGGCCACTGCTGATTGTGGTCTGTGTAAAAAATAAGCTTTGTTATACAGTTCTAACCATATCAGTTTGTTTTCAATGGTTGGGGTTATGGGACATTCACATGCATCACATTAGTGTCACATTCCTATATATGTAAACTAATGAGCCCTAGTTAACATGCAATAGATCACTACATATAAAAAGGATAATAGTCATAATAGCATCAGATATCATTCAATACTGAATATCACATGTAATATAAATAAACGGTTGATACACATGTCAAGTCCAATTAGTGATACTGGGGAATATAAAACATTCCCCTGAGGGCCTGATAGGAATATGACAGGTGATACTGGAGTGGGTTGCCAGTTCCTTCTCTATTGGAGTGTGCTTTGTCTGACCTCTGTAATGACGTGCCCACCAAGAGTGACCCTACATGGTATAGCTCACAGCTTAATTGCAGTACACAAGCCCCCTCACCAACACCACTTAGCAATGCTGAAGGGGACCAGGGGAACATACACCACACTAATCTACTCTAACCCATCAGGCGGGGCCACAGGAACACATGAAGGCTGTGCAGAGGCACATGGAGCAACAGCCAACTTACCTCCCTGAGGGATAATCTTTGCTAGGCCCATCCTGGTAAGTCCCATGCCATTGCCGGTGGCCATGTGCCAAGATGTCTACTCACTCCCATTTTGGGACCTCCAATTATAATTTATCAATTTACACTAGTGTGGATTGCTATGTGGTGGTGGTGAAGGGGCTTGTGTACCTGAATGAAGCTGTGAGCTATATCATGTAGGACTAGTGTAGATGGGCAGGTCGTAGCAGAGAGGTCAGACAAATCACAATCCATTAGAGAAGGGACTGGCAACCCACTCCAGTATGTTTGGCATGCAAACCTTGTGGAACAGCACAGGCAGAGACCTTGCTGCATGTGCTGTAGTCCATAGGGTCACAGGGATTCAGACACAACTGAAGGACTGAGCATCAAATAATCAAATGTTCCCCAGGCACTTGATATGATATATTTGTGTTCCCAAAAGTAGATGTGATGAGCGAGATGTATATGCAATTATATTTATATTCCAGAGTCCACATTAGAGCCTCTATGAGTGAGAAAGGGTTAATATGGCATGGGTTTCATGTTTTTGTGTTGCTATTTAATCAGGGAGTGTGTCTTTAATTGCTTTCTGCATGTTGCAGCATGGCTTTTCATATTGGCATGTGCATGACCATTCAAACATATGATAAAAATTAATTATTTTTTAAATGCATTTTTTATTGGGAGATTATTGTGCAAGTAATTGTAATGCCTTTCCATGCTTAAATGTAAATTGCCTGTTACAGTGTTTGGCCTACATTTGCAGACTTGAACGCCATGGCATCCTTTGCAAATAGCTATTGCATTGATATGGGCTTGAGTGAACAAAGGATTTGCGGCGCGCAGTTCCACATCCCATAGGTTTTTTATGTCCTTTGTAAAGTCATCTGTAGCATTAAGAGGAAAATTTATATGCCGTAAGTCTTAGTATAAGGAGTATATGAACTGGTTAATACAATAGTTTATATATTAATATTAGCGAGCAGGGAGCCCAGCCCTTCTCTCCCCTAGCATGACTTACGCGATAGTAGGTCTTGCAGCACCTCCGTATTAGGCCGCAGCCACATGGAATTTAGAATGGAGAATCCAGCTGGATATTAGGTATCCTCTGATTCATCTCTGAATTCTGCAGCTAATGAGGGTGATTCTGGTTGGAAATGGTTGGTCCAGTGCTTTATAAGCAAATTTATATTCCAAAGGGGAGAAGAGCTTGTTTCTTTGCAACTGCTCACTTCGGTAGTCCACGACGCCCCCACTCCAGGATTGTTTTTGAGGGGGATTGTATACAAACCCTTGTGTCACTTTGAAGAAAAAACCCAAAAACATCAGCAGTAGTGTAGAAAGAGGTGGTAGCATGTTTGTAGTTAGATATTGGCATAGAGAAGCACAATAACTTACGAAGGGCCCTATTAAATTCTCCCTCATAGTTCTCTCGGTGCTGGCAAAAGGCAGTTCGCGAGTACCGAATCTCTCGCAGCCTGCTTTGCGATATGACGAAAAAATGGCAGAGAATAGGCTCCTAGAAAGCTACGTAGTCACACGCAGCCTTAAATCTATGCATGATTCTCGCATTTCGTAAGAATCCCTACGGGCACAAAAAGTGCCCGCAAGGGATCCTGAAGCCTCTACGTGCTGCCTGGGAGCAGCCCGAGACAGCTGTGTGAGGCTCCCCCTGCTCCTTATACACACCCCAATGCTGCAGCGGTCTCCATCGGGACCCCTGCAGCACCCCCACATTAACACCCTTGCAGCGGGCGTCCCCGATCTGCAGCAAGGGGTTTATGTGGGGACACTGTAGGTTTGTTTTTTTCTGTACTGTAGGTTTTTTTTTCTGTACTGTAGTTTTTTTTTCTGTACTATAGGTTTTTTTATTTTCTGTAAGGTAGTTTTTTTTATTTTTTGTAAAAAGAGTGGTGGGGAGGTTTATTAGGGGGTAGGTAGTGTAGGTAGTGTGACAAACCACTTCTTTTACAGGTAGGATTGTCACCGATCTTGCAGTAACCACAGCCTTCTAGGGTATACAAAGTCCAGGACACCTTCAGCTCAGTTTTCCTTTTTTATTCAGTTTGAAAGCAGGCACTTTAAATAATAACAAAACAAACAAAATCCCTTGCTCTTACTTGAGCTCTTACTAGACAGTACTTGCTATCTGCAATTGGGTGGCTTTCCCACTTACCAATTTCCCAAACAAAAGCAATGTCTTTGCAATAAGCGCAGCCTCTCCTAGCTGTCTTTTCCTCTCCCCCTTGGAGCAGGCTGCTCTCTTCTTTTAAAGGCCTGTCTGCTAATTGAGTAGCTACAGGTGAGTGCCAATTAGCTAACTCTTAAAAACCAGATCCAAGCTGTGGTCTGTTATACAGCAACTAGTGCTGTTGGAGCATTGGCCCCCCCTGCTCTCCAAATACTCCGCCCCAGGGACCCATACCATGTTTTGCAGAGCATCAGCTATGCATATTGCAAACTGTAACATCTCTCCCTGGGGCATTTAACTGAGAAATCCTCTGGTTGCTGTCTAGCAAATCAGGTCTGATGTATCTCCCATCAACCACTATTCCACCTTTATGCTCACATATCCTCCCCCCCAGCTCATACCCAAGGGTTTGAGCGACCATGGAAATCAGGGAGTGTACCCTCGAAAGCCCATCAGCATTACCTTGTTGCAGACCAGCCCTGTGTTCCACAGTGAAATTAAAAGATTGCAAACTCAAAAACCATCTGGTTACTCTGGAGTTACTTTCCCTGTTCTGATACATCCACGTCAGAGGAGCATGGTCCGTTATCAATCGAAACCTTCTGCCTAGTAGGTAGTATTTAAGAGAGTCTAACGCCCACTTAATAGCAAGACACTCTTTTTCAACAATAGAGTAGTTCTTCTCATGTGGGTTTAACTTTCTGCTCAAAAAGAAAACAGGGTGTTCTTCACCCTGGTATTCCTGTGAAAGAACAGCCCCCAAGCCCACATCAGAAGCATCTGTCTGAACTATAAAATCCCTGGAAAAATCTGGGGTCACTAAGACAGGATGGCTACAGATAGCTTCCTTCAGACTCTTAAAAGCCTTTTCTGCCTCAGGGCACCATTTAACTATGACTGGGGATTTTGCTTTAATAAGGTCTGTCAGGGGTGCAGCAATGGTAGCAAAATCTGGAATGAACCGCCTATAATATCCAATTAAACCCAAAAATGCCTTTACTTGTTTCTTTGTAAGGGGCTGTGGCCATTTTTGTATGGCTTCTACTTTGGCTTCCTGTGGTTTAACCAAACCCCTCCCAATAGAATAACCTAAGTACTTAGCTTCCTCTAAACCAATCGTACACTTGGAAGGATTGGCAGTTAAGCCTGCTGAGCGGATAGCATCAAGTACCGCTTGAACTTTAGGGAGGTGGGATTCCCAGTCTGCACTGTGGATGACGACATCATCCAAGTATGCTGCAGCATAACGAACATGAGGTTTAAGAATTCTGTCCATCATTCGTTGGAATGTGGCAGGTGCCCCATGTAACCCAAATGGCAATACAGTGTACTGAAACAGGCCACTGGGTGTTGAAAAGGCTGTCTTTTCTTTGGCTCTTTCAGTGAGCGGGACCTGCCAGTAACCCTTTGTTAAATCCAAGGTTGTTAGATAACGAGCTTTGCCCAGTCTTTCTATTAACTCATCAACTCTTGGCATTGGGTAAGCATCAAATTTTGAGAGGGCGTTTAACTTGCGGTAGTCATTGCAGAACCTCCATGTGCCATCAGGTTTTGGCACCAATACAATAGGACTACTCCAGTTACTCTGGGATTCTTCAATGACTCCAAGTTTTAACATGCTCTCAACCTCTAAATTTATAACCTCCCTCCGGGCCTCAGGAATTCTATAGGGTTTGAGGTTAACTCTTTTCCCTGGTTCGGTTATTATGTCATGTTTAATCACTTTAGTCTTTCCTGGAACTATCGAGAAAACATCCCTATTTCTTCTGATGAAATCTCTGACCTCTTGCTTTTGATGGACAGACAGAGTCTTAGATACGTTCACATCTGGCTCTACTATAGGAGGTTCTGAAGGTTTTAAAGCAACCAGGACCTCCCTGTCCTTCCATGGCTTTAACAGATTTATATGATACAACTGTTCAGGCTTTCTTCTTCCTGGTTGTCTGACTTTATAATTGACATCACTCACTTTCTCTATTATTTCATAGGGTCCATGCCAAGTCGCAAGGAACTTATTCTCCACAGTAGGGACCAGAACCCATACCCTGTCTCCAGGTTGGAACACTCTGACTCTAGCATTACGGTTATAGCTGTTTTTCTGAGCCTGCTGGACTTCCAGCATGTGTTCCCTGACAATAGGCATGATGGTGGCCATTCTATCCTGCATTTGAGCTATATGCTCAATTACACTCCTGTGAGGAGTAGTCTCCTGTTCCCAGGTCTCCTTAGCAATATCCAATATTCCCCTGGGATGTCTTCCATATAATAATTCAAAAGGAGAGAAGCCCGTGGAGGCCTGTGGAACTTCCCTAATGGAAAACAGTAGATATGGCAATAAAAAATCCCAATTTCTTCCATCTGCATCAATTACCTTGCGTAGCATACTCTTAAGGGTTTTGTTGAACCTCTCTACTAAACCATCAGTCTGTGGGTGATATACTGAGGTCTTAAGATGTTTAACCTGCAAGAGCCTGCACAACTCTTTTGTGACTCTGGACATGAACGGGGTCCCCTGGTCTGTCAGTATTTCTTTAGGGATACCCACCCTACTGAACATCAACATAAGTTCCTTAGCTATTAGCTTTGCAGAGGTATTACGCAAGGGAATGGCCTCAGGATAGCGAGTTGCATAGTCCAAGATGACTAATATATATTGGTGTCCCCTAGCGGACTTTACCAGTGGCCCCACTAAGTCCATAGCGATCCTTTCAAAAGGCACGTCAATTATGGGTAAGGGTACAAGTGGACTACGAAAAGTCTTGAAAGGAGCCCTGTACTGGCACTCAGGACATGAGGAGCAATAGTTTGTAATAGCAGCAAACACTCCAGGCCAGTAAAACCGTCTAAGGACTCTCTCTCTAGTTTTTCCGACTCCCAAGTGTCCCCCTAATATGTGGCTGTGAGCCAACTTTAGCACTATATTCTGGTAAGTCTGAGGAACCAACAGCTGCCTAATGATGTCTGAATCCTTTTTTTCTACACGGTAAATTAGGTCATTTTGTACTTCAAAATAGGGGAACGGCAGTGCTCCTCCTGGCTGATTAACAACCCCGTTTACAACTTTAATATCATTTCTAGCTGTCACTAAAGTGGGATCTTCCCACTGAGCGCTTTTAAAGTTACCTGGACTAATTCCAATATCAATTAAGTCCTTATCCTTGTCTGCATTATTAGTAGGCTCCTCACTAGTTTGAGCTGGGTTATCTCCTATTAATACTGGTTTAGGGCAGTATTTTTTCTTTTTCCTTATTTTTCCGTCACAGTGGTCAAAACCCAAGTCAATATCGGAAAAAGGGAACACATTATCCTCGACAGACTGACTCATTTCTGATAAATTTTGGTCTGTCTTTTGTAAAGCTGCCCATAATTTTAGAAAATGAGGAAAGTCTCTACCGATCACTACCTCATGGGCTAATCTAGGTACTACACCCACTCGGTACTTTAAATTCCCATACTGGGTTCCAATATTTACTTCCGCAGTGGGGTATTCCTTTTTATCACCATGAACACAGATAATGCCTATTTTCTGTCCATGATCAGGTTTTACACAAGGTATTAAAGACTCTGCTACCAACGTAACCATACTACCTGAATCAAGTAATGCTTTAGACATTTTTCCATTCACAGTTACACAGCATTTATGAGCGTTATTATCATAGTCATTGTTAACAATACCATAACAACTGAGCAAAAATGAACGTGTTCCCTCACTTTTGCCCATATTGCATTCCATAGGTTCATCCTTAAATGGACAGTCTTTGGCCATATGACCATCCTCTTTGCACTTGAAACATTTGACAGTACAGTCTGACCACCAATTAGTTCCTTTCCCAGGCCTATTAGACCTGGATGCCCCCCTTAAACCTTGAACAGTCTTACCCGGTCTTGCAGAATCTTGGGGCTTAGGATTGCGAGGGTTTGCCTGTGAAGTAGGACATAGCAGTTCTCCTGCAGCCGCATATCTTTCCACCAAGGCAATCAGTTGGTCAGCTGTATGGGGGTCACTTTGGCTGACCCAGCGACGCAGGGAAGCTGGTAAACCACGCAAAAACCGGTCCATTACTAAGGTTTCCACAATGTGGCTAGCTGAATGGATTTCAGGTTGTAACCATTTCCGTGCAAGGTGTATGAGGTCAAACATTTGGGAACGTGCGGCTTTGTCTGAAGAATATGACCATGAGTGGAACCTTTGGGCACGTACTGCAGAGGTTACACCCAGTCGTGCCAAGATTTCAGCTTTCAATTTGCTGTAGATACTTGCATCGGCTGGTTCTAGGTCATAATATGCCTTCTGCGGCTCTCCACTTAGGAACGGTGCCAGTATGCTTGCCCACTCACCAGCCGGCCATCCGTCCCTCTCAGCAGTGCGCTCAAATGCCAGAAGGTACGCCTCAACATCATCTGATGCGGTCATTTTCTGAAGATAGTGGCTCGCCCGAATCACCTTTGGCCCCTGGTATCTTCCATCAGGGTTTCCATTCAGTTTTCCAGAGATCGCTTGGATTACCTGTTGTAGTCCCTGGGTGACTTTTTGCTGCTCCTCACGGGCTACTTTAAACATCTCCGCTTGTGTCACAACAAGCTGTTTCACCAAGGACTCAGTGCCCTCCATTTGTGTTTTGGCCAGGACCTTAGCACACTCTGCCTGGGCCAGCACCAGTTGCTGCAGGGCTGCACTGTTTTCTGCAGCTCTCCTGTTAGTCTCCTGTTGCACAGAGGAGGATTGGATCAGAGCCTTGATAACATCCTCCATGTTGAGCTTTAAATGACTTCTACCCTCAGGCTTACGTGGGTGCCCGCATTCTCCACCATATGTGACAAACCACTTCTTTTACAGGTAGGATTGTCACCGATCTTGCAGTAACCACAGCCTTCTAGGGTATACAAAGTCCAGGACACCTTCAGCTCAGTTTTCCTTTTTTATTCAGTTTGAAAGCAGGCACTTTAAATAATAACAAAACAAACAAAATCCCTTGCTCTTACTTGAGCTCTTACTAGACAGTACTTGCTATCTGCAATTGGGTGGCTTTCCCACTTACCAATTTCCCAAACAAAAGCAATGTCTTTGCAATAAGCGCAGCCTCTCCTAGCTGTCTTTTCCTCTCCCCCTTGGAGCAGGCTGCTCTCTTCTTTTAAAGGCCTGTCTGCTAATTGAGTAGCTACAGGTGAGTGCCAATTAGCTAACTCTTAAAAACCAGATCCAAGCTGTGGTCTGTTATACAGCAACTAGTGCTGTTGGAGCATTGGCCCCCCCTGCTCTCCAAATACTCCGCCCCAGGGACCCATACCATGTTTTGCAGAGCATCAGCTATGCATATTGCAAACTGTAACATCTCTCCCTGGGGCATTTAACTGAGAAATCCTCTGGTTGCTGTCTAGCAAATCAGGTCTGATGTATCTCCCATCAACCACTATTCCACCTTTATGCTCACAGTAGGTAGTGTAAGTGTTAATAGATTAGTGTAGAGGAGGGTTAGTTTAGATTAAATGGTTTATTGGGGGTTATAGTGTAGTGTTTGTAGTTAGTGTCATGATGGTCCTTCGTGAATTATAGGGTTAATTAAGGCCTTATGGGGGTCTGTATTGACCACCATGAGTGACGGGGTTAATTAAGGCCTTATGGGGGTCTTTATTGACCACCATGAGTGACGGGGTTAATTAAGGCCTTATGGGGGTCTGTATTGACCACCATGAGTGACAGGGTTAATTAAGACCTTATGGGGGTCTGTATTGACCACCATGAGTTATAGGGTTAATTAAGGCCTTATGGGGGTCTGTATTGACCACCATTAGTGACGGGGTTAATTAATGCCTTATGGGGGTCTGTATTGACCACCATGAGTGACGGGGTTAATTAAGGCCTTATGGGGGTCTGTATTGACCACCATGAGTTATAGGGTTAATTAAGGCCTTATGGGGGTCTGTATTGACCACCATTAGTGACGGGGTTAATTAATGCCTTATGGGGGTCTGTATTGACCACCATGAGTGACGGGGTTAATTAAGGCCTTATGGGGGTCTGTATTGACCACCATGAGTGACAGGGTTATTTAAGGCCTTATGGGGGTCTGTATTGACCACCATGAGTGACGGGGTTAATTAAGGCCTTATGGGGGTCTTTATTGACCACCATGAGTGACGGGGTTAATTAAGGCCTTATGGGGGTCTGTATTGACCACCATGAGTGACAGGGTTAATTAAGGCCTTATGGGGGTCTGTATTGACCACCATGAGTTATAGGGTTAATTAATGCCTTATGGGGGTCTGTATTGACCACCATGAGTGACGGGGTTAATTAAGGCCTTATGGGGGTCTGTATTGACCACCATGAGTGACAGGGTTATTTAAGGCCTTATGGGGGTCTGTATTGACCACCATGAGTGACGGGGTTAATTAAGGCCTTATGGGGGTCTTTATTGACCACCATGAGTGAAGGGGTTAATTAAGGCCTTATGGGGGTCTGTATTGACCACCATGAGTGACAGGGTTAATTAAGGCCTTATGGGGGTCTGTATTGACCACCATGAGTTATAGGGTTAATTAAGGCCTTATGGGGGTCTGTATTGACCACCATTAGTGACGGGGTTAATTAATGCCTTATGGGGGTCTGTATTGACCACCATGAGTGACGGGGTTAATTAAGGCCTTATGGGGGTCTGTATTGACCACCATGAGTGACAGGGTTATTTAAGGCCTTATGGGGGTCTGTATTGACCACCTTGAGTGACAGGGTTAATTAAGGCCTTATGGGGGTCTGTATTGACCACCATGAGTGACGGGGTTAATTAAGGCCTTATGGGGGTCTGTATTGACCACCATGAGTGACGGGGTTAATTAAGGCCTTATGGAGGTCTGTATTTACCACTATGAGTGACGGGGTTAATTAAGGCCTTATGGGGGTCTGTATTGACCACCATGAGTGACGGGGTTAATTAAGGCCTTATGGTGGTCTGTATTGACCACCATGAGTTATAGGGTTAATTAAGGCCTTATGGGGGTCTGTAGTGACCACAATGAGTGACAGGGTTAATTAAGGCCTTATGGGGGTCTGTATTGACCACAATGAGTGACGGGGTTAATTATAGTTGCCTGGGATTAATATTTTTAGTGCTAGTCATTTCAGTACCTTTAAGGTCCTTTAAGTACCCGCGAGGCGGGAAATTTAAAATTGAAATGCAGCAGGGTCAGGATCGGTCCCGATCGGGGACCCCCGCTGCAGGGGGTTAATGTAGGGGGGCTGCAGGGGTCCCTATGGACCCCTGCAGCAAGGGGTTTATGTGGGGACACTTCGGGGGTCCCGATGGGGTCCCCCAGCATAGAGGGGGGCTAATTGTAGGTGCCGCGGCCGGGATTGGGTGATAGTGTGCCGCGGCCCCTTTAAGGAGCCGCGGCCAGGAATTTAAAACTTTTAAATGCAGCGGGGGGCCTGATCTATGCAGATCGGGGACCCCCCCTGCAATGGGTTTATGTGGGGACACTTGGGGGTACCGATGGGGACCCCCAGCATAAAGGGGGGTTAATTTTAGGTGGCACGGCCGGGATTGTGTAATAGTGTGCCGCGGGCCCTTTAAGGAGCCGCGGCGGGGAATTTAAAAGTTTTAAATGCAGCGGGGGCCTGATCGGTGCCGATCGAAGACGTCTGCTGCAAGGGGTTAATGTGTGGGCGCTGCGGGGGTCCCTATGGACCCCTGCAGCAAGGTGTTAATGTGAGGACACTTCGGGGGTCCCGATGGGGACCGCTGCTTAGAGGGGGGGGGTTAATTTTAGGTGCCGGGGGGGTAGTTGGAGTACCCCCCACGGCAGGGCTTATGTGGGGGACTGCCGCGGAGGTCCTGTTTAGGACCCCCGCAGCAATTGATGAGGAGTGGGAGCCTGCGATATCATATCGCAGGCTGTCACTCCTCATGTACATTTACGCAGTGTTGATACGTACGGCCCTGCTGCGTAGCTCATACGTTGCTCGCAGCAGGGCTAATTTAATAGCATTGTAAGTTAGAGAAACTTCGCAGTACGTAGGACTTAAGTATAAGCCTCTTATTTACGAGGCTGGAATTTAATCGGGTCCTAAGAATGTAGCTCCTGTACATCCAGAAGTAGGAAAGAAGTTAGGCGAAAGAGCAGTAGAACTAGACTTTAGTCACTATTCTAAGGGAGAGATAGTTCTTAACTAGATCCCAACCTTGGCATAGAGAGACACAAGAACTTATTATGTTCACAACTCCTGTACATCCAGAAGTAGGAAAGAAGTTAGAAGAAAGAGCAATACAGCTAGATACTCAATATTCTAAGGGAGAGGGGAAAGCTACTGCAGAGGTAGCATTGAGTTTGTTGCAAATATGTAAAAAAGTTTGAGAGACTTATTAGTAAGCTGCTGGCAGTTTGTGATCAGTTAGAAGATGTTAAATACAATTTGCAGAAGGCAGTTTGGTTAGTGGTTGATAGGGAAAAAAATAGATATATTGGGGAGCCATTGAGGATAACAGCAGAAGTGAAAGAGGAAGACAAACTCACTATACATGTAGACCAGCTACATGACAACAATGAAATGGAAGGGTTGGGATGAACAATTACCACAGCTTATGTATTGTTGTATAAATGCAAATAAATTAAGGACTTACGGTAACTTTAAATGTTCTGTGGTAGTCACATATATACCAGGAAATATTCTAGACATTGACATTCTGTTAGGACAAAGTATATAAACACTGTAAGGCACATTCACAACATTTGCTTGGTTTATTGATGGGTCTGCTACAATCATGAACAATAAGCCCAGAGGATCCCGACCAGGATTGGTCGGGCAGATAGAATTTATACAGTTACAAACAGCATTAGGAAATCTAAAGTACTGTTGTAGAGCAGTGGACACAAACTCAGGGATGATACAAACATTGCCTTCCCAGATGGCATTACAAGAGATTATCCTAGGAATACCACAGCATCTAGTAAAAATGTATGAGGAAACTGAAGAGATCCAGAGTGGTAATGCTACCCATTTTAAAAGAAATATGGTCCAGGCTTGGGCCAAGGAACATCGAATAATATGAATAATATGGTCATTACTTATTAGCCCACTAACAGCTGGCTTGATGGAAAGGAAAAGTGGGCTATTAAAATATGCAAACTTAACCTGAAAGGACCATAGGGTGGTGGGACAAGGTGCTATTTTAGGCACTTCAGTGAAATACCATCTGGGGTCACTGTTAACTTACATCTTAAATTATTTGCTAGACAGGGAATATAAAGCTATTAATAGTATTCAGAGACCTGAGACTATAGACACTGTAATCATATTAAGAGTGAGTTTTTATAGAAAGGCAGGAGAAGTTTTTTGCTAATCTCATCAATTTGCTTTTGAGCTGTTGGTGTTCATGGAAAACAGACCTGAGCAGAAAATGGAAACTGCAGCCATAAAACAACTAACATTCAAGGACTTTTCAAAGACTTATAGGTCACCACAGGACTTTTTCAGACACTTAAGGACCAATAATGTTGTAATGGTCATCTATGCTGCTGTGTATTTCTGTTCTTATTTATTGTTGTGCATTGTGTAAAGTTAATAATGCAAAACATGGCCTTTAAACAGATAGCTGCAGTGCCAATGAGCATCTGTGGGGCATCAAACGAAAGGTGGGGAGTGCAAGGTCTCTACCAGCTCGTGATGTCTTTATGCAGGAGTGGAAGAGGACTCCAGTGGCAACCTGTGAAGCTCTGGTGATATCCATGCCCATGAGGGTTAAGGCAGTGCTGGAAAATAATGTTGGCCACACAAAACATTGACACTTTGGGTCCAATTTGGACATTTCCACATAGGGGTGTACTCACTTTTGTTGCCAATGGTGTAGACATTAATGGCTGTGTGTTGTGTTATTTTGAGGGGACAGCAAACTTACACTTACTATTTTACATTGTAGCAGAGTGTAATTTCTTCAGTGTTATCACATGAAAAGATATAATAAAATATTTACAAACATGTGAGGGATGTACTCACTTTTAGGGGCTACTGTATATAAAAACATAGGTCTTCCCATTTTTACTTTAACATGCTATTTTGTTCTGCAGGCTTTCATTTTCTTTATTATGCCTCTTTTTGCAGCTTCAGTCAGAACAGGTCTTCTCATTGTGAGCTACTGAACTTTGCATGTGTATACAAACATGCACACATATGCACACACACACATATATATATATATATATATATATATATATATATATATATATATATATACAGTGTATATCAATGTTTTGTTAATCTGAATTTTATGTGATGGATCAGAACACAACAGTCTAAGTTGGTGAAGTGAAATGAGAAAAATATACACATACAACTATTTTTTAGAAATAGAAAACAGAAAATTGGCAAGTATGTATGTATTGACCCAATTTGTTATGAAGCCCATAAAAAGCTCTGGTGCAACTAATTATCTTCAGAAGTCACATAATAAGTAAAATAATGTCCCCCTGTGTGCAATCTGTCATTACATATACACATTTGTTTTAAAGGCCCCAGAGGCTGCAACACCTAAGTAAGAGGCCCAACTAACCAAACACTGCCATGAAGACCAAGGAACTCTCCAAACATGTAAGGAACAATGTTTTGGGGAAGTAAAAGTAAGGGTTAGGTTATAAAAAAATATCAAAATGTTTGATGATCCCCAGGAGCACCATCAAATCTATCATAATCAAATGGAAAGAACATAGCACAACAGCAAACCTGCCATGAGACGGCCACCCACCAAAACTCACGGACCGGGCAAGGAGGGCATTAATCAGAGAGGCAGCACAGAGACCTAAGGTAACCCTGGAGGAGCTGCAGAGTTCCACAGCAGAGACTGGAGTATCTGTATATAGGACGACAATAAGCCGTACACTCCACAGAGTTGAGTTTTATGTCAGAGTGACCAGAAGAAAGACATTACTTTCAGCAA
The DNA here is from genome assembly GCA_027410445.1 of Discoglossus pictus. Lineage (NCBI taxonomy): Eukaryota > Metazoa > Chordata > Amphibia > Anura > Alytidae > Discoglossus > Discoglossus pictus. The sequence goes on from JAPZIH010001121.1 coordinate 180,836, forward strand.
AAAACAAAATTGCACATTTTGAGTTTGCGAAAAGGCATGTGGGAGACTCCCAAAATGTATGGAGAAAGGTGCTCTGGTCTGATGATTCTAAAATTGAACTTTTTGGCCATCAAAGAAAACTCTATGTCTGGCGCAAACCCAACACATCACATGACCCAAAGAACACCATCCCCACTGTAAAACATGGTGTTGGCAGCATCATGCTGTGGGGATGTTTTTCAGCAGCCGGGACTGGAAAACTGATCAGGGTTGAGAGAAAGATGGATGGTGCTAAATACAGGGATATTCTTGAGCAAAACCTGTACCATTCTGTGCGAGATTTGAGGCTAGGACAGAGGTTCACCTTCCAGCAGGACAATGACCACAAACACACTGCTAAAGCAACACTTGAGTGGTTTAAGGGGAAACACGTAAATGGGTTGGAATAGCCTAGACAAAGCCCAGACCTCAATGCAATAGAAAATCTTTGTTCAGACTTAGAGATTGCTGTTCACAAGTGTAAACAACCCAACTTGAAGGAGCGGGAGCATTTTTGCAAGGAGGAATGGGCAAAAATCCCAGTGCTAAGATTTGGCAACCTCATAGAGACTTATCCAAAGTGACTTGGAGCTGGGATTGCTGCGAAAGGTGGCTCTACAAAGTATTGACTTTAGGGGGGTAAATAGTTATGCAGATTGCCTTTTTCTGTTATTTTGTCATATTTGTTGTTTGCTTCAATAATAATAATAAAATAAAAAAATCTTCAAAGTTTTGTGCATGTTCTGTAAATTAAATAAGGCAAATCCTCAAACAATCCATGTTTATTCCAGGTTGTGAGGAAACAAAACACGAAAAATGCCAAGGGGGTGAATACTTTTGCAAGGCACTGTATATTACCATTGAAACACAAATTACAGTTTGAAAAAGAGAGGTGTGCTCTCAAAAGCTAGTCATGAAAACTATTAATATGTTTATCCAATAAAAAAGGTATCATTATATACTGCAATACTCATCTAGATTACTGGACACTCACACTACCTCACTCTTTATATATATATATATATATATATATATATATATATAAAGTAAAATCCCTTTATCCCGGTTATCCGGCACCTAACTAATCGGGACTCTCAAGCAACCGGCGCCGGCATCAATTCCCCATATTACAAAAACTCCTGCTAAACCGGCATAACCAGCACTATCCGGCAGTTTGAGACTGCAAAAAAATAAATACTAACTTTTTTCTAATTGTTTTTTCTGGGCCCAGTTTAGGTGCTAATGTCTTTTTAAAGGCTTTTTGATGGGATTTGGGTGGTTTAAGGGTAGTTTAGACCCTTTTTTGGGGGGACTCCCGATTCACCGGCAGCTACACTTATCCGGCAATAGGAAGTCTCTGTGGGTGCATATATATATACACACACACAAACATATATATATGTGTAATAACATATTTTGTACCAGGAATGTGTTTAGGAAAATAAGCATAATTACCAGTAAGAAGCTGCAGGTTTAGAATTTAGACGTGCCCATCGCAGGAACAGTGTGGAGGGACGCAGGAAAGCACCAGCACAGCAAAGAGCCATGATCCAGCACATTTACACCTGGAAAAATTCTGTTGCCACTCCTTGAAACTAACAATTATATACTCCCTTCTCTCCCCCTACAAATGCCTCTCAGCTATGTACACCATGCATATGCAGTTTATAGGAAACCCTTCCCTAAATATGGAAATGAAAACCCTGGACTAAACTGTACACTACTTGTGAAATATTGATTAAACATAATAGTTTATTACCAGTTGTAATTTATAACATTCCATGTTAGCATTTTCAGTTATATTAGATCCACAGTTCACCCTGTGTACAGACAGAACCCATCAAACATCAAAATAAAAGTTCTTCCTTCCTACTCACTGTAGACTTTGTAATTAGCTGTGTGTTTACATTAAAACAACTAGTGATATTCATGAATGCTGCCTTGGAAGCCTGGCATGCATGATGCAACTTTCTCATTGTGTTGAGAGTGATAATCAGCACATTTAAATGTTCACTGTAATATGGTAATTTGTTTCAGTATTTTAAAGAACTAGCAGTGATAATGGTCAAAAACATTTCAGTAATGTAAAAAATATTGCAATTGTATGCTTTCCTAACCATCTCCATTGAGGTCACTTATGTTTCTTTTCGACTCACTTTGTTTATCTGCTTATCAAGCAATTAGCAGCTTTAAAAGTTTAGTCATAATAGACAGAGATAGCTTTTTAAAATATAGCATATTATTACACATTATAGGTAATAAATTAAAAACATTCTTTTAAATGTTGTAAAATGAGCTGTAGTGATTCAGCCCAAAATGTCTACAGTCGATCATTCGGTCGCTTAATAAATAAGTTCCTCCTCTTTTTCAGATTCCATGCCCATCATTTAGTTCACATTATCACCACTACATTCTAACTCCACTTGACTCCCACTTCTCCACATTAAGCCATCTTCAACCCATGGCACTTCAGGTGCCTACTTATTTAATTTAATAAACCAAACAACTTATCTAATTAAATTAAAGTTACCATATGATAGCCCACTTCACAACATTTCCTCCATAGCTTAAATCCACCATTTTTACTATCTAGCAACTTCCAACAATTCCAGATATTTATCTTACTGTGCATTAACCATACTGACCCCAAGGTGCTATCCCACTATCTACTGGTTCAATCATTCAGTTCATATCACTCTTATATCTCCTCTTCTAGTCATCCCTATAAGTCATTGATTTGCATATGCACTAATGGCAATTCATATACTATCCTCGTACTATCATGTTGGCTCTTATCATCTACGCCTACCACACTCCCTCGTTGCATACAGCCCACAGTAAAATACAGCTACTGTACCTAAGATGTCCATCGTGGTCACAGGTTATTTGTAATTTCTAGGATGATCCCTAAACCTTACCTTAATGGTTACCGGGTAACTACTAATTGAAGGAAGTAAATACCTCAATCACAGCTTATCTAATTACGCATGTTTCCAAACATATCCAAGTTAGTATATACTGCTACTGCCGCGGCACACTAATTGCCAATCCTGGCCACGGCCCTAAAAAATTAACCCCTTTCATTGCTGGGGGTCCCCATCGGGACCCTCGAAGTGTCCCCACATAAACCCAATTGCAGCGTAGGGTCCCCGATCTGCATAGATCAGGCCCCCTGCTGCATTTAAAAGTTTTAAATTCCCCGCCACGGCTCCTTAAAGGGGCCGCGGCACACTATTACCCAATCCCGGCCTCGGCACCTACAATTAACCCCCCTCTATGCTGGGGGTCCCCATCGGGCCCCCCAAAGTGTCCCCACATAAACCCATTGCAGCGGGGGTCCCCGATCTGCATAGATCAGGCCCCCCGCTGCATTTAAAAGTTTTAAATTCCCTGCCGTGGCCCCTTAAAGGGGCCGCGGCACACTATTACCCAATCCCGGCTGCGGCACCTACAATTAACCCCCCTCTATGCTGGGGGTCCCCATCGGAACCCCCGAAGTGTCCCCACATAAATCCCTTGCTTCAGGGGTCCATAGGGACCCAGCAGCCCCCCCACATTAACCCCCTGCAGCGAGGGTCCCCGATCTGCACCGATCGTGACCCTGATGCATTTTGATTTTAAATTTCCCACCTCGCGGGTCCTTAAAGGACCGTAAAGGTCCTGAAAGAACTGGCACTAAAAATATTAACCCCAGGCAACTATAATTAACCTTATAATTCATGGGGGTCAATACAGACCCCCATAAGCACTTAATTAACCCTATAACTCATGAAGGTCAATACAGACCCCCATAAGGCCTTAAATAACCCTATAACTCATGAAGGTCAATACAGACCCCCATAAGCACTTAATTAACCCTATAACTCATGAAGGTCAATACAGACCCCCATAAGGCCTTAATTAACCCTATAACTTATGAAGGTCAATACAGACCCCCATAAGGCCTTAATTAACCCCGTCACTCATGAAGGTCAATACAGACCCCCATAAGGCCTTAATTAACCCTATAACTTATGAAGGTCAATACAGACCCCCACAAGGCCTTATATAACCCTATAACTCATGAAGGTCAATACAGACCCCCATAAGCACTTAATTAACCCTATAACTCATGAAGGTCAATACAGACCCCCATAAGGCCTCAATTAACCATATAACTCATGAAGGTCAATACAGACCCACATAAGGCCTTAATTAACCCTATAACTCATGAAGGTCAATACAGACCCCCATAAGCACTTAAGTAACCCTATAACTCATGAAGGTCAATACAGACCCCACAGGCCCTCAACAACAGTGCACCCCCTTATATCTCTGCTCTTGTTTCAAAATACTCTCCCAACCGGCCCCTTCGTTCTGCTAACGACCTTCTTCATCCTCCGCTCTCATCACCTCCTCTCACTCCCGTCTTCAAGACTTTTCTCGTGCTTCCCCATCTATTTGGAACTCCTTGCCCCGCTCTATTAGATTATCTTCCTGCCTCAAAACCTTTAAGAAATTATTAAAAACACACCTGTTTAAAAAATCTTATCACCTTCAGCCTTAATATATACAACTGAATATTCCACAGCCTAATAACACGCACACCCACACTCTACAGTACAACACACAGACCCCTTCACTTTACTGAACCAATTGCTTTCAATTGCATTTGTCACCCTCTTGTATCACACATAAACCCTTAGATTGTAAGTTTGCGAGTTTTCAATCTTGTGTCAGTGCCTTGGAAACAAGCTCTATGTACATTTGATTTTATGCTCAAAAACAGGGCCCTCCATTCTTTACAAGGTGTTTAATTTGTTTTCTGCTATGTACTCAACCCCTGTACAGCGCTACGGAATATGTTGGCGCGATATAAATAAAGATAATAATAATAATAATAATAATAATAATAAGGTCAATACAGAGCCCCATAAACACTTAATTAACCCCGTCACTCATGAAGGTCAATACAGACCCCCATAAGGCCTTAATTAACCCTATAACTTATGAAGGTCAATACAGACCCCCATAAGGCCTTAATTAACCCTATAACTCATGAAGGTCAATACAGACCCCCATAAGCACTTAATTAACCCTATAACTCATGAAGGTCAATACAGACCCCCATAAGGCCTCAATTAACCCTATAACTCATGAAGGTCAATACAGACCCCCATAAGGCCCTAATTAACCCTATAACTCATGAAGGTCAATACAGACCCCCATAAGGCCTTAATTAACCCTATAACTCATGAAGGTCAATACAGACCCCCATAAGCACTCAATTAACCCTATAACTCATGAAGGTCAATACAGACCCACATAAGGCCTTAATTAACCCTATAACTCATGAAGGTCAATACAGACCCCCATAAGCCTCTATTTAACCCCATCAGTCCCATAAGGGTATATATTGACCATTATGGGCCTGTTACAACCCAATATTAATTACAATGACGGGACATGCTGGAAAGGTGAGTAGAATATTTAGAATTTATATAATGTTTATTTATTTCATGTTAATGTTTTGTACTAATTATTTTGTTTTGTTTTACCCCTAGGTTAGTGATCTGAAGGGACATCTTAAAGGTAAGTGGTCTTAATTATTTTATTTTAGCTTAGAATTAGGGTCTGTGTAGTTAGGACTGTAATTATTTTATTTTAGCTTAGAATTAGGGTTTGTGTATGTAGTTAGGACTGTAATTATTTTATTTTAGCTTATAATTAGGGTCTGTGTAGTTAGGACTGTAATTATTTTATTTTAGCTTAGAATTAGGGTCTGTTTATGTAGTTAGGACTGTAATTATTTTATTTTAGCTTAGAATTAGGGTCTGTGTATGTAGTTAGGATTTATTGTATGTTAGATAGATAGGGGGTATTTGATTTGTATTATATGTAATATATGTATGTATGTAATGTAATGTATTGAATGTAATGTATTATATGTAATATATTATATGTAATATATTATATGTAATGTATATAATGTAATGTATGTAATGTAATATATTATATGTAATGTATGTAATGTAATGTATTATATGTAATGTATTATATGTATGTATGTATTGCATTGTGTATGTCTGTCTTTCCTTTTCAGTTGTGTAATTTTTTAATTTTCTGTAGTGTGGGGGGGGTATTAATGTATTTGTTTTTTTCTGTACTGTAGGTTTTTTTTTTCTGTACTGTAGTTTTTTTTTTCTGTACTGTAGGTTTTTTTTTCTGTACTGTAGGTTTCTTTATTTTTGGTGACTAAGGATTTTTTTATTTTCTGTAAGGTAGGTTTTTTTTATTTTTTGTAATTAGAGTGGTGGGGAGGTTTATTAGGGGGTAGGTAGTGTAGGTAGGTAGTGTAAGTGTTAATAGATTAGTGTAGAGGGTGGTTAGTTTAAATTAAATGGTTTATTGGGGGTTATAGTGTAGTGTTTGTAGTTTGTGTCATGATGGTCCTATAGGGCCGTCATGGCACTTATGTGGTTAATGTTGGGTTAGAAAATCGAACATAGGATTGCTAAGCTCCCAAGGTGTCTACCACCTATAATGAAATCATTTGCTAAATACAAACTGGGAAAATTATAACACAAATCTTTAATATAAATATATCACAACGGCGAGAGTAAAAACTGGTTAAAAAATCCAGGATTAAACACACAAGTTAAAAGAGGACAGGATAATATGGGAAAAATGAAAACCTTTCACTTATCAGTGAAACTAATGTTGTTATAATAAACCCTTTAATAAGGGGGTAATCTTTATCCCACTTTGCAGTGTTGAGTCTTTTTGGTATGTGGGTAAAATTACTCCATTGCACGTGTGCCCCAAACCTTATTATAGTCCTAAAACAAGTCTCAATTGTTTTACTTGTTTATAAGCAATAAAGATGGAGCTTTATTGCTAATGGAAAGATTTATATATCCAACCAGAAAAGCAGATATATTTATTGCATAGTAAATCCCCCTCACAAGTATGTAGAGAGTCACAATAGGATTGCAAGTTGGGGTTAAGTAATAATTGTTCACTATCAGCTACCAAAAGCTGATAAGCTAATAGAGCTGATGGACTTCAAGTCTAGGATATAAATAATGTTGGGTTGTAACAGGCCCATAATGGTAATAATATACCCTTATTGGACTGATGGGGTTAAATAGAGGCTTATGGGGGTCTGTATTGACCTTCATGAGTTATAGGGTTAATTAAGTGATTATGGGGGTCTGTATTGACCTTCATGAGTGACGGGGTTAATTAAGTAGTTATGGGGGTCTGTATTGACCTTCATGAGTTATAGGGTTAATTAAGTGCTTATGGGGGTCTGTATTGAACTTCATGAGTTATAGGGTTAATTAAGACCTTATGGGGGTCTGTATTGATCTTCATGAGTGACGGGGTTAATTAAGTGCTTATGGGGGTCTGTATTGACCTTCATGAGTGACGGGGTTAAATAAGTGCTTATGGGGGTCGGTATTGACCTTCATGAGTTATAGGGTTAATTACGGCCTTATGGGGTCTGTATTGACCTTCATGAGTTATAGGGTAAATTAAATGCTTATGGGGGTCTGTATTGGCCTTCGTGAGTGACGGGGTTAATTAAGTGCTTTTGGGGGTCTGTATTGACCTTCATGAGTTATAGGGTTAATTAAGGCCTTATGGGGGTCTGTATTGACCTTCATGAGTTATAGGGTTAATTAAGTGCTTATGGGGGTCTGTATTGACCGTCATGAGAGACAGGGTTAATTAAGTGCTTATGGGGGTCTGTATTGACCTTCATGAGTTATAGGGTTAATTAAGGCCCAGGTGAGAAGGCAGGAGTTAATATAAACAGGAGAAGGGGAACTTGTGAGCTTGCGAACATTTTCAGTGCTGTAACGGATCTACTGAACTAGTCTTTAATGACAGGGGATCTCCTTTTATGCAATGGTGCCCTCTGAAGGGCTACACCCACATAATTATCACAGCCAATATATTCTGTAGAACATAAAACAACATATCTACAGCAATGTGATCATATTTTAACCAAGAATTAAATAATCATAAAACAGGGTAAAACAGTGATGGGTTCCGTTACAGCTGGGATCTGAGCGCACAAAACTACCGAATAGCGCTCAGATCCTCATCACACAGTTCAATTGCCATGTAGCTAAAGTCTTTCCCATAGTCTTTCATTTTATGAATGGGCTCCATGGCATAGCTTTCTGTGGTATCATGGTTCACACAGGGCAAGTACCGAATGACCCCCCTGCATGTAAAGGGCCAGAATGAGTGACATACACTCTGGTATGGCCGAATACTGTGTTTGAAGGGCAATATGTACCAGGGCCATAGTCGCAGGGCAGGAGGCTGGCAAACAGTCCTCTCCAAGACAAAGTGGCGAAGGGCACTTCGTCACACATCTCCCCTTTGGGGGGAAGTCTAACCAGGCACCTGACCTTCTGCCGGTCAGTGCCTCCGTTAGATGATCCACCAACCCACAATAAACCAGTGCTAGAGCAGCCCCCCCACAACAACAAAGTGCAAGAGCAGCCCACCCACAACAAACAGTTACGGCACCTGGATATTTTGCTGTGGTGATGGGGCAACACGCTGAGGGGACTTGAGGGGCAGAGGCTAGCGGCACTCTGCCCTGATGCCAGCTCTTCTGCTGGTATAACCTGCAGGACATCCTGCTCTGTACAAGGGACAAAGGGAGGGCAGAGGCCGACTGCACTCTGCCCCGCTGTCAGCTCTTCTGCTGGGGTACTTGGGACATATTCCGGCTCAGTAGCCAAGGAAACGTGGGAGTCAGTGGGGGTTAACATTTCCTCTGTTAACCCTGGGGCCACATTAGAAGTTAGCTGGGGAGGGGAATTTGTACTTACCCCCTCCTCTGGTTGTCCCAGTGATGGTAGTTGGGGATCTGAACAGGCTGTGGGCGCAGAGACCACGGTCCCATCTGCGCCGTCTGGGAGATTGGTGTCTCCCCTGGTTAGGGTAAACTGTCGCTGGGGAGGAAGGACGACACCTTCTGCCCCCTGTGGTTCACACTGCCGCTGGGGGGGAAGGACGACACCTTCTGCCCCCTGGGGTTCACACTGCTACTGGGGGGGGAGGATGACACCTTCTGCCCCCTGGGGTTCACACTGCCACTGGGGGGGAAGGGGGCCTGGTATGCGTTGTCTAGCCAGATCTCTCGCCGTACCAGGGTCTCTAGTCTTGTCACCCACTCATCCATGGGCTGCTCTCCCAATAGATACATCCGCATCGCCACACGCTTCTGTAGCCGCTGCTCATCACTGGGGAGACTCTCCACTCGCCGCCATTAGGCATCTTCCAGGGCATCATACCAGAGTTCCTTTCTGTCTGCATCCCTGTAGTCCGCGGCCTCCTCCTCATCCTCATCATGGAACGCTGTCCGAAAACTAGCCGGTTCCATCCTGCTGTAGCCAGGGGCGCTGTAAGGATACTAGCGTTGCCCTCAATTTGTAACTCCAAACGTTACCTTTGTCTCCGTGCTGCTTTTCCTCTTACTAGGACGCCATCCCACCACTGCCACCAATGTAACGGATATACTGGCACCCCGACCGGGTACCTCCGTTGATAGACGCGTCGTAGTTTGCGCCGAGGCCTACAAGCACCGCACCAGACACCACACTACCACAGACTCCACAACCGCCGTAGCTTAGCTGGAGCCGCGCCGTCTTCCTTCCACCCTGTATGAATCTCCAGCATCTAGGACCGTGTGGGGAAGACCTCTCCTCCAAGGATAGCGCATCAGTAACAAGCGTTCAGTAGTTACAGCTCAAGGGAGTATGCAAAAGCATAGCAATCCCCAGTATGATATAGCGATCCCCTCTAAGAACGAGATGAGACTACGTTTTGAAGGGTCAAGTAGAACTAGTCTTTAATGACAGGGGATCTCCTTTTATGCAATAGTGCCCTCTGAAGGGCTACACCCACATAATTATCACAGCCAATATATTCTGTAGAACATAAAACAACATATCTACAGCAATGTGATCATATTTTAACCAAGAATTAAATAATCATAAAACAGGGTAAAACAGTGATGGGTTCCGTTACAGCTGGGATCTGAGCGCACAAAACTACCGAATAGCGCTCAGATCCTCATCACACAGTTCAATTGCCATGTAGCTAAAGTCTTTCCCATAGTCTTTCATTTTATGAATGGGCTCCATGGAATAGCTTTCTGTGGTATCATGGTTCACACAGGGCAAGTACCGAATGACCCCCCCTGTATGTAAAGGGCCAGAATGAGTGACATACACTCTGGTATGGCCGAATACTGTGTTTGAAGGGCAATATGTACCAGGGCCATAGTCGCAGGGCAGGAGGCTGGCAAACAGTCCTCTCCAAGACAAAGTGGCGAAGGGCACTTCGTCACAAGTGCAATTCTAGTAAAAGCCTAGGAGTTTAAATAAAAGAAGGGACTTTAAAAAAAAGGGAGGGCAGATTTATAGTGCAAAGGAGGAAAAATTTATATAAATATATCACATATATAGTTGTGAGCATGCGAGCCAGCCAGAGCCGTTGCTCACGCTTGCGGGCTCGCATAGAGAGCCCGCGGTAGAGCATCCCCCCTCAGCTGTGCTGTACAGGAGCCCTGTGGATGAGTCCATTGTTGGGTGTTACAGGGGGTAGGACACAGTGAGACCCTGAGACCCACACAAGATTGACAGCTACCCTGTCGCTGAGTGGTAAGTGCTGGCTCCTGTCCGGCCCTGCCCACCCCCGGTCCGTTACCTTCTCTGTACTTCCTGCGCAGTCTTCATCACCACTTCACAGGCAGACCGGATCTCATACCCCTGCTCCATGGCTCGGCCCTGGCAACTCATGAAAGACATCCACACACACCCCCTCTGCCTCCAGATTGGCACAGCTCCAGCAACAAGCGAGTCAAAGACAGTGCCTGCTGCCTTTTGGCTGAACTCACAAAGGCTCCAGACTAATAGCAACGCAGCAGTTAAACCTGGCCTCTCACTACTTTCTTGCATGAGATTCATGTAAACTACCTCTCCCCCTCAGCCGGGCAGGTCCTTAACGGACCATAAATCACAACCAGCTGAGAATTCCCATACACTTCTTCCACTAGAACAATTTCAGCAGCTATTTTCTTTTGTTTTCGCCCTGCATATAACCCACTCAACTCGACAGGTCCTGAAAGGACTATGAACCAAAAACACTGCACCACTAAAATTCAATTTACTTTGCTTTCTCCAGACTCCTACTTAATTCTCTCAGCCTCCCTCCTCTCCACAGGCCACGAAAGGTCCATAAATCGCACTGTAAATACCTATACATTTCTTTCAGTGCAGCAATTTATTTCTGATGTTTTTTCCTTTGAGTTTTTTCAGTAATATGACTTTCTAAGTAAAGCACCTATATGTTATATACTGTATGTGACAGAAAACTACATATAATACATATTGACATTCACACATAAGAGCTCCTGTAGATAGACAGATAGAAATGTAGATAGACTGACATAGGTAGTTATATATATATATATATATATATATATATATATATATATATATATATATATATATCACATATATAATTGGGAGCATATAGGTAGTTATATATATATATATATATATATATATCACATATATAATTGGGAGCATACGAGCCGTTGCTCACGCTTGCGAAGGCACTCAGTTGCGAAGCGAGGGCCTCAGTTGCTGGCATGGAGCGCCAAAGGCGCTTCTTGCCAGCAACTGCGGCCCACGCGAAGCGTTCGGCGCTCCTTGCAAGCAACTGCGACCCTCGCAAACTTTACCTTTATCACATATATAGTTGTGAGCATACGAGCCGTTGCTCACGCTTGAGAAGCGAGGGCCTCAGTTGCTGGCAAGGAGCGCCGAACACATACATAAAAAGCTTACCTACAGCAAGAGGGAGCATCCAGGACCTCAAAAAATGAAGTTACACCTTTGTTTAACTCAAAATAAAAGAGTTTAGACACTAACAAATTCTCTAAGCGAGAGAAAAAAGGTCTGCCAAACAAAAGGAAAACGATGCTACAGCACTCTAAACACGAGGGCTGCGGGCGAGAGCCTCAGTTGCTGGCATGGAGCGCCGAAGGCTGCGGGCGAGGGCCTCAGTTGCTGGCAAGGAGCGCCAAAGGCGCTCCTTGCCAGCAACTGCAACCCTCGCGAAGCGAGGGCCTCGGTTGCTGGCATGGAGCGCCAAAGGCCGCGGGCGAGGGCCTCAGTTGCTGGCATGGAGCGCCAAAGGCTGCGGGCGAGGGCCTCAGTTGCTGGCATGGAGCGCCAAAGGCTGCGGGCGAGGGCCTCAGTTGCTGGCATGGAGCGCCAAAGGCGCTCCTTGCCAGCAACTGCAACCCTCGCGAAGCGTGGGCCTCGGTTGCTGGCATGGAGCGCCAAAGGCGCTCCTTGCCAGCAACTGCGACCCTCACAAACTTTACGTTGTAAAGCAAACAGCACGACACACCAACTGCGACCCTTGCAAACTTTACCTCGCAGCGCAAATAACATACGAGACACAATAACACTCATTACGACCTCGCAAAAATCGTCCGCAACTTGCGAACATAAATACACACAGCACATACATAAAAAGCTTACCTACAGCAAGAGGGAGCATCCACGACCTCAAAAAAGCAACTTACACCTTCATTTAACTCAAAATAAAAGAGTTTACACACTAAAAAATTTGTACTTCACAATAGGTATAGTACTTTATTAATCTATTACTTATTTTATTATTATACACCAAATACCATTAGCTCACTACCAATTTCATTGCCGTCATTTTTTGACGGGCAATTCGCTAGTTATTTTATATTCTTTATTTTTCCCACTGAAATTTTGTAGACAATAATAATAATTATGAGTCAGTCCAGTGGCAACCTTATTCAGTGTACATCCTGTCATATGTATGCAATACTGGAACAGATGATCCAGGGTCCATACCTCTGTGAGAGGTGTGAGCATGTTGCCTCTCGGGAAGCTCAAATTGGAGATCTGGAGAGGAGAATTGCAGCACTTAGTGATATTGCTCCACTGGAAAGGGGGTTGGTGCTCACTGAGCACAGTTTAGCTGGGCCTAGCATGGAGGGTGGAGCTGGGCTAGTGAGGATGTCCAGGGAGGCAGCTGGGTTACAGTTACAAGGGGAAGCAGGGGAAACAGGAGGAGGCAGGCCAGTTCTGAGTTGGCAAACACCAACAGATTTGCCAGATTGAGTGAAACTGTTGGGGATGTCCATTCAGGAATGGCAATGCCAGATAGAGCTGTTCCCTCTAACAGCCGGGCGAACAGCTCTACTGGAGGAGAGGGACGGCAGAATAGGCAGAACAACAGACAGTTTGCGAAAAGGCATTTGGGAGACTTCCAAAATGTATGGAGGAAGGTGCTCTGGTCTGATGATTCTAAAGTTGAACTTTTTGGCCATCAAAGAAAACTCTATGTCTGGCGCAAACCCAACACATCACATGACCCAAAGAACACCATCCCCACTGTGAAACATGGTGTTGGCAGCATCATTCTGTGGGGATGTTTTTCAGCAGCCGGGACTGGAAAACTGATCAGGGTTGAGAGAAAGATGGATGGTGCTAAATACAGGGATATTCTTGAGCAAAACCTGTACCATTCTGTGTGTGATTTGAGGCTAGGATGGAGGTTCACCTTCCAGCAGGACAATGACCCCAAACACACTGCTAAAGCAACACTTGAGTGGTTTAAGGGGAAACACGTAAATGGGTTGGAAAAGCCTAGACAAAGCCCAGACCTCAATGCAATAGAAAATCTGTGTTCAGACTTAGAGATAGCTGTTCACAAGCGTAAACAATTCAACTTGAAGGAGCGGGAGCATTTTTGCAAGGAGGAATGGGCAAAAATCCCAGTGCTAAGATTTGGCAACCTCATAGAGACTTATCCAAAGTGACTTGGAGCTGTGATTGCTGCGAAAGGTGGCTCTACAAAGTATTGACTTTAGGGGGATAAATAGTTATGCACATGCCTTTTTCTGTTATTTTGTCATATTTGTTGTTTGCTTCAATAATAATAATAAAATAAAAAAATCTTCAAAGTTTTGTGCATGTTCTGTAAATTAAATAATGCAAATCCTCAAACAATCCATGTTTATTCCAGGTTGTGAGGAAACAAAACACGAAAAATGCCAAGGGGGTGAATACTTTTGCAAGGCACTGTATATTACCATTGAAACACAAATTACAGTTTTAAAAAGAGAGGTGTGCTCTCAAAAGCTAGTCATGAAAACTATTAATATGTTTATCCAATAAAAAAGGTATCATTATATACTGCAATACTCATCTAGATTACTGGACACTCACACTACCTCACTCTTTATATATATATATATATATATATATATATATATATATATATATATATAAAGTAAAATCCCTTTATCCCGGTTATTCGGCACCTAACTAATCGGGACTCTCAAGCAACCGGCGCCGGCATCAATTCGATTTTTGATGGGATTTGGGTGGTTTAAGGGTAGTTTAGACCCTTTTTTGGGGGGATTCCCGATTCACCGGCAACTACACTTATCCGGCAATAGGAAGTCTCCGTGGGTGCATATATATATACACACACACAAACATATATATATATATATATATGTGTAATAACATATTTTGTACCAGGAATGTGTTTAGGAAAATAAGCATAATTACCAGTAAGAAGCTGCAGGTTTAGAATTTAGATGTGCCCATCGCAGGAACAGTGTGGAGGGACGCAGGAAAGCACCAGCACAGCATAGAGCCATGATCCAGCACATTTACACCTGGAAAAATTCTGTTGCCACTCCTTGAAACTAACTAATTATATACTCCCTTCTCTCCCCCTCCAAATGCCTCTCAGCTATGTACATCATGCATATGCAGTTTATAAGAAACCCTTCCCTAAATATGGAAATGAAAACCCTGGACTAAACTGTACACTACTTGTGAAATATTGATTAAACATAATAGTTTATTACCAGTTGTAATTTATAACATTCAATGTTAGCATTTTCAGTTATATTAGATCCACAGTTCACTTGTGTACAGACAGAACCCATCAAACATCAGAATAAAAGTTCTTCCTTCCTACTCACTGTAGACTTTGTAATTCGCTGTGTGTTTACATTAAAACAACTAGTGATATTCATGAATGCTGCCTTGGAAGCCTGGCATGCATGATGCAACTTTCTCATTGTGTTGAGAGTGATAATCAGCACATTTAAATGTTCACTGTAATATGGTAATTTGTTTCAGTATTTTAAAGAACTAGCAGTGATAATGGTCTAAAACATTTCAGTAATGTAAAAAATATTGCAATTGTATGCTTTCCTAACCATCTCCATTGAGGTCACTTATGTTTCTTTTCGACTCACTTTGTTTATCTGCTTATCAAGCAATTAGCAGCTTTAAGAGTTTAGTCATAATAGACAGAGATAGCTTTTTTTTAAATATAGCATATTATTACACATTATAGGTAATAAATTAAAAACATTCTTTTAAATGTTGTAAAATGAGCTGTAGTGATTCAGCCCAAAATGTCTACAGTCGCTCATTCGGTCGCTTAATAAATAAGTTCCTCCTCTTTTTCAGATTCCATGCCAATCATTTAGTTCACATTATCACCACTACATTCTAACTCCACTTGACTCCCACTTCTCCACATTAAGCCATCTTCAATGGCACTTCAGGTGCCTACTTATTTAATTTAATCAACCAAACAACTTATCTAATTAAATTAAAGTTACCATATAATAGCCCACTTCACAACATTTCCTCCATAGCTTAAATCCACCATTTTTACTATCTAGTAACTTCCAACAATTCCAGATATTTATCTTACTGTGCATTAACCATACTGACCCCAAGGTGCTATCCCACTATCTACTGGTTTAATCATTCAGTTCATATCACTCTTATATCTCCTCTTCTAGTCATCCCTCTAGTCATTAATTTGCATATGCACTAATGGCAATTCATATACTATCCTCGTACTATCATGTTGGCTCTTATCATCTACGCCTACCACACTCCCTCGTTGCATACAGCCCACAGTAAAATACAGCTACTGTACCTAAGATGTCCATCGTGGTCACAGGTTATTTGCACTTTCTAGGATGATCCCTAAACCTTACCGTAATGGTTACCGGGTAACTACTAATTGAAGGAAGTAAATGCCTCAATCACAGCTTATCTAATTACGCATGTTTCCAAACATATCCAAGTTAGTATATACTGCTACTGCCGCGGCACACTAATTGCCAATCCTGGCCGCGGCCCTAAAAATTTAACCCCTTTCATTGCTGGGGGTCTCCATCGGGACCCTCGAAGTGTCCCCACATAAACCCATTGCAGCGGAGGGTCCCCGATCTGCATAGATCAGGCCCCCTGCTGCATTTAAAAGTTTTAAATTCCCCGCCACGGCTCCTTAAAGGGGCCACGGCACACTAATTGCCAATCCTGGCCGCGACCCAAAAAATTAACCCCCCTCTATGCTGGGGGTCCCCATCGGGACCCCCGAAGTGTCCCCACATAAACCCATTGCAGCGAGGGTCCCCGATCTGCATAGATAAGGCCCCCCGCTGCTTTTAAAAGTTTTAAATTCCCTGCCGTGGCCCCTTAAAGGGGCCGCAGCACACTATTACCCAATCCCGGCCGCGGCACCTACAATTAACCCCCCTCTATGCTGGGGGTCCCCATCGGGACCCCCGAAGTGTCCCCACATAAATCCTTTGCTTCAGGGGTCC
This sequence comes from Discoglossus pictus, assembly GCA_027410445.1. Classification (NCBI taxonomy): domain Eukaryota; kingdom Metazoa; phylum Chordata; class Amphibia; order Anura; family Alytidae; genus Discoglossus; species Discoglossus pictus. The sequence goes on from JAPZIH010001121.1 coordinate 197,565, forward strand.
ATAGGGACCCCGCAGCCCCCCCACATTAACCCCCTGCAGCGAGGGTCCCCGATCTGCACCGATCGTGACCCTGATGCATTTTGATTTTAAATTTCCCATCTCGCGGGTCCTTAAAGGACCGTAAAGGTCCTGAAAGAACTGGCACTAAAAATATTAACCCCAGGCAACTATAATTAACCTTATAATTCATGGGGGTCAATACAGACCTCCATAAGCACTTAATTAACCCTATAACTCATGAAGGTCAATACAGACCCCCATAAGGCCTTAATTAACCCTATAACTCATGAAGGTCAATACAGACCACCATAAGGCCTTAATTAACCCTATAACTCATGAGGGTCAATACAGACCCCCATAAGCACTTAATTAACCCTATAACTCATGAAGGTCAATACAGATCACCATAAGGCCTTAATTAACCCTATAAATCATGAAGGTCAATACAGACCCCCATAAGCACTTAATTAACCCTGTCACTCATGAAGGTCAAAACAGACCCCAATAAGGCCTTAATTAACCCTATAACTTATGAAGGTCAATACAGACCCCCATAAGCACTTAATCAACCCTATAACTCATGAAGGTCTATACAGACCCCACAGGCCCTCAACAACAGTGCACCCCCTTATATCTCTGCTCTTGTTTCAAAATACTCTCCCAACCGGCCCCTTCGTTCTGCTAACGACCTTCTTCATCCTCCGCTCTCATCACCTCCTCTCACTCCCGTCTTCAAGACTTTTCTCGTGCTTCCCCATCTATTTGGAACTCCTTGCACCGCTCCATTAGATTATCTTCCTGCCTCAAAACCTTTAAGAAATTATTAAAAACACACCTGTTTAAAAAATCTTATCACCTTCAGCCTTAATATGTACAACTGAACATTCCACAGCCTAATAACACGCACACCCACACTCTACAGTACAACACACAGACCCCTCCACTTTACTGAACCAATTGCTTTCAATTGCATTTGTCACCCTCTTGTATCACACATAAACCCTTAGATTGTAAGTTTGCGAGTTTTCAATCTTCTGTCAGTGCCTTGGAAACAAGCTCTATGTACATTTGATTTTATGCTCAAAAACAGGGCCCTCCATTCTTTACAAGGTGTTTAATTTGTTTTCTGCTATGTACTCAACCCCTTTTCAGCGCTACGGAATATGTTGCCGCGATATAAATAAAGATAATAATAATAATAATAAGGTCAATACAGACCCCCATAAACACTTAATTAACCCCGTCACTCATGAAGGTCAATACAGACCCCCATAAGGCCTTAATTAACCCTATAACTTATGAAGGTCAATACAGACCCCCATAAGGCCTTAATTAACCCCTTCACTCATAAAGGTCAATACAGACCCCCATAAGGCCTTAATTAACCCTATAACTTATGAAGGTCAATACAGACCCCCATAAGGCCTTAATTAACCCCTTCACTCATAAAGGTCAATACAGACCCCCATAAGGCCTTAATTAACCCTATAACTTATGAAGGTCAATACAGACCCCCATAAGGCCTTAATTAACCCCTTCACTCATAAAGGTCAATACAGACCCCCATAAGGCCTTAATTAACCCTATAACTTATGAAGGTCAATACAGACCCCCATAAGGCCATAATTAACCCTATAACTCATGAAGGTCAATACAGACCCCCATAAGCACCTAATTAACCCTATAACTCATGAAGGTCAATACAGACCCCCATAAGGCCTCAATTAACCCTATAACTCATGAAGGTCAATACAGACCCCCATAAGCCTCTATTTAACCCCATCAGTCCCATAAGGGTATATTATTACCATTATGGGCCTGTTACAACCCAACATTAACCACATAAGTACCATGACGGTCTGTATTGACCTTCATGAGTTATAGGGTTAATTAAGACCTTATGGGGGTCTGTATTGATCTTCATGAGTGACGGGGTTAATTAAGTGCTTATGGGGGTCTGTATTGACCTTCATGAGTGACGGGGTTAATTAAGTGCTTATGGGGGTCGGTATTGACCTTCATGAGTTATAGGGTTAATTACGGCCTTATGGGGTCTGTATTGACCTACATGAGTTATAGGGTTAATTAACTGCTTATGGGGGTCTGTAGGTCTGTATTGGCCTTCGTGAGTGACGGGGTTAATTAAGTGCTTATGGGGGTCTGTATTGACCTTCATGAGTTATAGGGTTAATTAAGGCCTTATGGGGGTCTGTATTGACCTTCATGAGTTATAGGGTTAATTAAGTGCTTATGGGGGTCTGTATTGACCGTCATGAGTGACAGGGTTAATTTAGTGCTTATGGGGGTCTGTATTGACCTTCATGAGTTATAGGGTTAATTAAGGCCCAGGTGAGAAGGCAGGAGTTAATATAAACAGGAGAAGGGGAACTTGTGAGCTTGCAAACATTTTCAGTATCAAGAGCAATTCTAGTAAAAGCCTAGGAGTTTAAATAAAAGGAGGGACTTTAAAAAAAAGGGAGGGCAGATTTATAGTGCAAAGGAGGAAAACTTTATATAAATATATTATTTTATATTCTTTATTTTTCCCACTGAAATTTTGTAGACAATAATAATAATTATGAGTCAGTCCAGTGGCAACCTTATTCAGTGTACATCCTTTCATATGTATGCAATACTGGAACAGATGATCCAGGGTCCATACCTCTGTGAGAGGTGTGAGCATGTTTCCTCTCTGGAAGCTCAAATTGGAGATCTGGAGAGGAGAATTGCAGCACTTAGTGATATTGCTCCACTGGAAAGGGGGTTGGTGCTCACTGAGCACAGTTTAGCTGGGCCTAGCATAAAGGGTGGAGCTGGGGCTAGTGAGGATGTCCAGGGAGGCAGCTGGGTTACAGTTACAAGAGGAAGCAGGGGGAACAGGAGGAGGCAGGCCAGTTCTGAGTTGGCAAACACCAACAGATTTGCCAGATTGAGTGAAACTGTTGGGGATGTCCATTCAGGAATGGCAATGCCAGATAGAGCTGTTCCCTCTAACAGCCGGGCGAACAGCTCTACTGGAGAAGAGGGACGGCAGAATAGGCAGAACAACAGACAGGTTTTGGTTGTAGGGGACTCTTTTATTAGGAAGGTAGACAGGGTGATTTGTCACCCAGATCCCAGCAATCGAACAGTTTGCTGTCTCCCGGGTGCTAAGGTTCGTCATGTTGTGGATCGGGTAGACAAATTATTGGGAGGGGCTGGAAATAAACCGGCAGTCTTGGTACATATTGGTACCAATGACAAAGTTAGTTGAAGATGGAGTGTCCTAAAGAATGATTTTAGAGAACTAGGTAATAAGCTGAAGGCAAGGACCTCCAAGGTAGTATTTGCTGAGATACTACCAGTGCCACGTGCTAGCCCAGGGAGGCAGAAGGAGATTATGGAGGTTAATTCGTGGCTAAAGATGTGGTGCACTAAGGAGGGGTTTGGCTTTTTAGAGCACTGGGCTGACTTCTCACTTGGGTACAATCTCTACAGTAGGGATGGATTGCACCTTCATGATGAGGGAGCTTTTGTACTAGGGGAAAGGATGGTAGAAAGGCTAGAGGAGTTTTTAAACTAGTAGGTGGGGGGGAGGGACGAGATATAAGTAATGGGGTAGAAAGTGTAGAGGGTATAAGGGATGAATTAACAACTCATAGGGGAGGAGATGGGGGGAGGGGTAGTATAGTCAATAGGGAGGTAGTACTAAGTAATTCAAGTACAGTGGCAGGCACTTCAGAACTACAGACTCATAACATAAGGTGTATGCTTGCTAATGCCAGAAGCTTGCCAGGAAAAATGGGAGAGTTAGAATTATTAGCAATTAATGAAAAATGGGATTTAATAGGCATTACCGAAACGTGGTGGGATGAATCTCATGACTGGACTGTTAATCTGGATGGTTATAACCTATTTAGGAAAGATAGAGGCAATGGTAAACAAGGAGTAGTGATTTGTCTGTATTTTAAGCCTGAATTTAAGGCTATAATTAGAGAAGATATTTATGGTGGACCTAGTGATAAAGTTGAATGTTTGTGGGTAGAGTTAAATAGCGGAGCAGCAAATTTCAAAAGAATATTAGTAGGAGTATGCTATAAACCCCCAAAATAGCTGAAAGTGAGGAAATACAATAATTGTTACAGATTGGAAATGCAGCTAAGCACGGGCAAGTTCTATTTTAATTACCCTGAAATAAACTGGATAAACAAGACCAGCAGTGCAGCTAAGGGGAGCAGGTTCTTGAGTACACTCAGGGATCATTATCTGGCCCAGGTTATACAGGAGCCTACTAGAAATGAAGCTATATTAGATTTACTCATCACAAATAATATTGATATATTATCAAATGTTGAAATAGGGCAACCTTTGGGAAACAGTGATCACAACACAGTCTCATTTGAGATTGAATAAAAAAAAAAAACATTTTAAGGGGCCAACAAAAACTCTTAATTTTAAAAGGGCAGATTTTAACAGTCTAAGGGCAGCAATACAAAGTATAGACTTGATAGGTAACTGATAGGTAAAAACACTGAACATAAATGGACAACATTTAAATCCTTACTAAATATACACATCGGCTTATACCGTGTGGGAATAAAAGTAAAAGGAGTAAATCACAACCCATGTGGCTTAACAATGATTTAAAGATCAAGATACGGAGTAAAAAACAGGCATTTAAATTATACAAACAAGAGGGGACAGAGACTGCTTTACGGGAATACAAGGAAATCAACAAGGCTTGCAAAAGGGCGATTAGACTGGCTAAAATAGAAAATGAAAAATGTATTGCAAAAGAGAGTAAGACTAACCCTAAAATATTTTTTAAGTATATTAATGGGAAGAAGGCGAGGAAGGAAGCTATAGTAACATTAGAATGTGAAACAGGCTGTCTGAAAATTAGTGACCAGGAAAAGGCAGATGAGCTAAATAGATTATTTTCTTCGGTATACACAAGGGAGATACAAGTGGTTGGGACACTGCAACATAATGGGGCTACACTACCTTTGCCAAATAATTGGTTAACACAGGAAGTAATCCAAAAGAGGTTGGAAAAAATAAATGTTTATAAAGCCCCGGGTCATGATGGAATACATCCAAGGGTACTAAGGGAACTGGGTTCTGTAATAGCCAAACCATTATATTTAATTTTTCAAGATTCACTCAACACAGGGTCTCTACCAGATGACTGGAGAAAAGCTGATATGATACCTATATTTAAAAAGGGAGCAGGAGCAAATCCGGGGAATTATAGACCAGTGAGCCTCACTTCTGTAGTGGGGAAGCTTTTAGAAGGGTTAATAAGGGATATTATACAAGAATATATCTATTTGAACAGGATTATAAGTAGGAGTCAACATGGATTTATGAGGGATAGGTCAAGTCAAACAAATCTAATTAGTTTCTATGAGGAGGTCAGTAGGAACCCGGATCAAGGCAACTCACTGGATGTAGTCTTTTTGGATTTTGCAAAGGCTTTTGATACAGTGCCACATGGGAGACTATTGGGCAAACTAAGAAATACAGGAATTGCAGTAAATATCTGCTCATGGATTGAGAGATGGCTAAAAGACAGAAATCAAAGGGTTGTTGTAAATGGAACATACTCGGATTGGACTAATGTGGTAAGTGGGGTTCCTCAGGGTTCAGTATTAGGTCCTCTCCTTTTTAACATATTTATTAATGACTTAGAGGTAGGATTGGAATGTGGGGTCTCCATGTTCGCTGATGACACAAAGTTGTGCAAGGTAATTAAATCAGATAATAATGTGCTTTCCCTCCAAGGGGATTTACATAAAATTGAGGAATGGGCATCTAAATGGCAGATAAGATTTAATACAAATAAATGTAAGGTTATGCATCTGGGAAGGAAAAATATCCATGCAATTTATAATCCTAATGGAGCAAATCTAGGTGTATCAGATATTGAAAGGGATTTGGGAGTGCTTGTGGACAACCACCTAGGTAACAGTGCTCAAAGCCAAGCAGCAGCTGCAAAGGCAAATAAAATATTAGCATGTATTAAGAAGGGTATAGAAGCCAGGGAAGCAAATATAATTCTGCCACTATACAAATCTCTAGTATGCCCTCATTTGGAATATGGAGTACAATTTTGGGCACCACTTCATAAAAAGGACATTTTAGAGCTGGAAAAGTACAGAGAAGGGCAACAAAACTAATAAGGTGAATGGAGGGGCTAAGTTATGAAGAAACACTAACCAAATTAAACGTATTTTCTCTAGAAAAAAGGTGTCTAAGAGGAGATATGATTACCTTATATAAATACATCCAGGGTCAGTATAAAGATTTGTCAGGGAAACTTTTTGTGCCAAGAGGTTTTCAACTGACAAGAGGACATCCCTTGAGGCTGGAAGTAAAAAGATTCCACCTCAAAGAAAGAAAAGGGTTCTTCACAGTAAGGGTGGTTAATCTGTGGAATTCTCTACCAGAGGAGGTGGTGACAGCGGATTCGATAGATAACTTTAAAAGGGGACTGGATTTATTTCTAATTAAAAAGGGAATTCAGGGTTATCATTGATAAATAAAGATACATTATTGATCCAAATTTTTTACATTTCCCTTTGAGACAATTGGCTAAAAAAAACATTAAATAATTGACTAATAATTAATTAACAACTAATCAATTAATAGTTAATCCGCATATTGCAGATGAGAGGAGTTCTTAAAAGGTTGAACTTGATGGACTGAAAGTCTTTTTTCAACCTTAAATACTATGGGCCTCATTCTATTATCGGCCGTAAAACGGCCGCAAAGCTGCGATTCCTTGCGGCCCTCTTACGGCCCCGTGTAGAGCTACCTTTACCTTGCAATTCAAATAGACGGCGCCGCAAGGATATCCCCCTTACGGCCGGCCGCATATCATGCAACCGGCCGCAAGGTCAGAAAACTTTAAATGCAAATATAAATTCAAGATGGCACTGTAAAGCTCTGTAAATGCTAGGGATCATAATGGGGGACATGAGGATTAATAGCAACCCCCTCTCAAGCTTACACATCAGCCCAAATCCGATATTTCATTAACTGTTTATTTTACGTCCCGCAGCCTGGCGGATCTGAGGTGCTCCAAGCCCTCGGGACTTTGTACACGGATATTTGACATGAATTAAAATAACAATTATTTTCAGATTTAAGTGTAGGGGAATGTTGTGCTATGAATGCTAACACCTCCAATCACTTTATCGTCTCATCATAGTGCAGGATGGCTATATTATTTGCTTAATTGTGTGCTTGCGGGACCTTTTTGGTGCAAGTAAGCTGCGGTTCGGTTTTAGCCTTGCCGAGAGGGTTCCCGGAGCAATAGAATAGCAACTGGGGCTTTCTTGCGGCTGAAACTCTTGCGGACGTTTAAGATCAAAGGCTACTGCGGCGCAAGTGGCCACAAAGGCATAACAAGGCGCCGGCATCTCCTACGGCCGTTAATAGAATGAGGCCCTATGTAACTATGTAAGGCACTATGGGGGTCTGTATTGACCTTCATGAGTTATAGGGTTAATGAAGGGGTTGTAGGGGTCTGTATTGACCTTCTTGAGTGACGGGGTTAATTAAGTGCTTATGGGGGTCTGTATTGACCTTCATGAGTGACGAGGTTAATTAAGTGCTTATGGGGGTCTGTATTGACCTTCATGAGTGACAGGGTTAATTAAGTGCTTATGGGGGTCTGTATTGACCTTCATGAGTTATAGGGTTAATTAAGGCCTTATGGGGGTCTGTATTGACCTTCATGAGTGACGGAGTTTATTAAGGCCTTATGGTGGTCTGTATAGACCTTCATGAGTTATAGGGTGACATAAGGCCTTATGGGGGTCTGTATTGACCCTCATGAATTATAGGGTTAATTATAGTTGCCTGGGGTTAATATTTTTAGTGCAAGTCCTTTTAGTACCTTTACGGTCATTTAAGAACCCGCGAGGCGGGAAATTTAAAATTGAAATGCAGCAGGGTCACGATCGGTGCCTATCGGGGACCCCCGCTGCAGGGGGTTAATGTGGGGGGGCTGCGGGGGTCCCTATGGACCCCTGCAGCAAGGGGTTTATGTGGGGACACTTCGGGGGTCCCAATGGGGACTCCCAGCATAGAGGGGGGTTAATTTTTTGGGCCACGGCCAGGATTGGCAATTAGTGTGCCGCGGCCCCTTTAAGGAGCAGCGGCGGGGAATTTAAAACTTTTAAATGCAGCTGGGGGCCTTATCTATGCAGATCGGGGAGCCCTGCTGCAAGGGATTAATGTGGGGACACTTGGGGATGTGGACCCCCAGCATAAAGGCGTGATAATTTTAGGTGCTGCGGCCGGGATTGCGTAATAGTTTGCCGCAGGCCCTTTAAGGAGCCGCTGCTGGGAATTTAAAAGTATTAAATGCAGCAGGGGCCTGATCGGTGCCGATCGGGGAACACCGCTGCAAGGGGTTAATGTGTGGGGGCTGCGGGGGTCCCTATGGACCCCTGCAGCAAGGTGTTAATGTGAGGACACTTCGGGGGTCCCGATGGGGACCCCCGCATAGAGGGGGGGTTAATTTTAGGTGCCTGGGGGGTAGTTGGAGTACCCCCCACGGCAGGGCTTATGTGGGGGACTGCCGCGGAGGTCCCGTTTAGGACCCCTGCACTACTTTTTGAGGTACGGGAGCATGCGATATCATATCGCAGGCTGTCACTCCTCATGTACATTTACGCAGTGTTGATACGTACGGCCCTGCTGCGTAGCTCATACGTTGCTCGCAGCAGGGCGATTGTAATAGCATTGGAACTTAGAGAAACTTTGCAGTACGTTGGGCTTAAGTAGAAGCCTCTAATTTACGAGGCTGGAATTTAATAGGGCCCTTAGAAAGTAAAACCATACAAGAGGACTTTTCGAGGATAAATAATTTACACATTAGAGGAGTTCCAGAAGCTATTAACTCTAATGAACTGAAGTCTTTCTTAACAGCATTTTTTGACTATTTTGGTAAAGCGGGAGAAAACATGATAAACATGCTGGATAGGATCCACAGGATCCCGTTACCTAGAAACTTTAGACGAAAACAAAATAGAGATGTTATTGTAAAAATACACTTCTATGAATATAAGGAGGCGGTACTTAAAGCTTCATGTCAAGAAGCAAAATATGATGCCCCATTTGATAAACTTACAATTTTTTCAGATATATCTAGAGAGACCTTAGATAGCCGTAGAAAATTGGAAGCAGTTACAAAAGCCTTGAAAAGAGCTATGATTTCCTACAAACGGGTTTCCCTACCAAATTAATTGTCTCAGAGAAAAGTTATTGAATCAGTAGTTGAAGCTTAAGAAACACACAGAGAATGGAAAGTCTCATTTGTGGAAATACAAAAAGTAAAATATGTTTCTTTATGTTTACAAAAAGTCCAATTGTGGGAGTGGAAAAAACCTTAGACAAGTTGATTCTCATAAATATACTACTGAATTTTAATTCATTTAGTATATACAAGTTTTATAAATCCAGATCCATAAGATGTAGTTTTAGCACAATTTAAAGCACAATTAAGTGGAGTAAATTTACATTATTATTTGATCATGTAATTTATATAAAATACAAAATTGTTTTACTATTATGGAATTCAAGCACTGAAAGATTAGATAATATTATCTTTTCTTACTCTCCTATCTTCCTGAACAGTCTGACCCCGATCCATTCTCTCTTTCTTTCAGTGCAAACTCACTCTGGTTTAAGGCCGACTTCATCTGTGAGACACTCAGAACTGCATTCAGAACACCTCAGCAGTGTAAACTCACTCTGGTTTAAGGCCTACTTCATCTGTGAGACACTCAGAACTGCATTCAGAACACCTCAGCAGTGCAAACTCACTCTGGTTTAAGGCCTACTTCATCTGTGAGACACTCAGAACTGCATTCAGAACACCTCAGCAGTGCAAACTCACTCTGGTTTAAGGCCTACTTCATCTGTGAGACACTCAGAACTGCATTCAGAACACCTCAGCAGTGTAAACTCACTCTGGTTTAAGGCCTACTTCATCTGTGAGACACTCAGAACTGCATTCAGAACACCTCAGCAGTGCAAACTCACTCTGGTTTAAGGCCTACTTCATCTGTGAGACACTCAGAACTGCATTCAGAACACCTCAGCAGTGCAAACTCACTCTGGTTTAAGGCCTACTTCATCTGTGAGACACTCAGAACTGCATTCAGAACACCTCAGCAGTGTAAACTCACTCTGGTTTAAGGCCTACTTCATCTGTGAGACACTCAGAACTGCATTCAGAACACCTCAGCAGTGCAAACTCACTCTGGTTTAAGGCCTACTTCATCTGTGAGACACTCAGAACTGCATTCAGAACACCTCAGCAGTGCAAACTCACTCTGGTTTAAGGCCTACTTCATCTGTGAGACACTCAGAACTGCATTCAGAAAACCTCAGCAGTGCAAACTCACTCTGGTTTAAGGCCTACTTCATCTGTGAGACACTCAGAACTGCATTCAGAACACCTCAGCAGTGTAAACTCACTCTGGTTTAAGGCCTACTTCATCTGTGAGACACTCAGAACTGCATTCAGAACACCTCAGCAGTGCAAACTCACTCTGGTTTAAGGCCTACTTCATCTGTGAGACACTCAGAACTGCATTCAGAACACCTCAGCAGTGCAAACTCACTCTGGTTTAAGGCCTACTTCATCTGTGAGACACTCAGAACTGCATTCAGAACACCTCAGCAGTGTAAACTCACTCTGGTTTAAGGCCTACTTCATCTGTGAGACACTCAGAACTGCATTCAGAACACCTCAGCAGTGCAAACTCACTCTGGTTTAAGGCCTACTTCATCTGTGAGACATTCAGAACTGCATTCAGAACACCTCAGCAGTGCAAACTCACTCTGGTTTAAGGCCTACTTCATCTGTGAGACACTCAGAACTGCATTCAGAACACCTCAGCAGGTATGGAGAAGACTATGGAAACTGTGCCATCCATGGAGCCAATATGTTTATTAATATCACTACTGTATGCATGTTATTATATCTTGGCAGATAGAAATATTTCTGACATTTTGTTTTCAATTTTTAACTTTTTCCTATACCCTGCTTTGGCGTCCCCCACCTTCCAACAACCTTCCCCCATTTATGGCTGGCATAATTACCTCAAATCTCCTTCCCCCCCTCACATACCTTCCTTCTAAGGTCCCTCTCCCATTTCTTTCTTACTCTCCTATCTTCCTGAACAGTCTGACCCCGATCCATTCTCTCTTTCTTTCAGTGCAAACTCACTCTGGTTTAAGGCCTACTTCATCTGTGAGACACTCAGAACTGCATTCAGAACACCTCAGCAGGTATGGAGAAGACTATGGAAACTGTGCCATCCATGGAGCCAATATGTTTATTAATATCACTACTGTATGCATGTTATTATATCTTGGCAGATAGAAATATTTCTGACATTTTGTTTTCAATTTTTAACTTTTTCCTATACCCTGCTTTGGCGTCCCCCACCTTCCAACAACCTTCCCCCATTTATGGCTGGCATAATTACCTCAAATCTCCTTCCCCCCCTCACATACCTTCCTTCTAAGGTCCCTCTCCCATTTCTTTCTTACTCTCCTATCTTCCTGAACAGTCTGACCCCGATCCATTCTCTCTTTCTTTCAGTGCAAACTCACTCTGGTTTAAGGCCTACTTCATCTGTGAGACACTCAGAACTGCATTCAGAACACCTCAGCAGGTATGGAGAAGACTATGGAAACTGTGCCATCCATGGAGCCAATATGTTTATTAATATCACTACTGTATGCATGTTATTATATCTTGGCAGATAGAAATATTTCTGACATTTTGTTTTCAATTTTTAACTTTTTCCTATACCCTGCTTTGGCGTCCCCCACCTTCCAACAACCTTCCCCCATTTATGGCTGGCATAATTACCTCAAATCTCCTTCCCCCCCTCACATACCTTCCTTCTAAGGTCCCTCTCCCATTTCTTTCTTACTCTCCTATCTTCCTGAACAGTCTGACCCCGATCCATTCTCTCTTTCTTTCAGTGCAAACTCACTCTGGTTTAAGGCCTACTTCATCTGTGAGACACTCAGAACTGCCCTCCCTCCCTCCCCCTCACCCACCCACCACAACTCAGATTAAATTTATAGAGCCATAGAAAACACCTGACTTCCTACTTGCAGATATATCATCTTAACACTAGGTGTCAGCCAACATACTAGTCTTTCACCTCAGATCCCTCCCCTCTCCCTCTAAAATAAAACTCTTTCTATCTCTAACTTGCTTCCTGGCCCTTGCTATTCCTTATTTGTTACTCTTCCCCAGTTCTCTGCCCTTTAATTCCCTTTAGATTGTAAGTAGCGAGTTTTCAGTCTTGTAGGGTGCTTTGGGATAAATCACTTTCTGCTAAGATTCTAAGCTCAAAACAGGGCTCTTCAACTTTTGAATTTTGTTAAACGTGTATTTCCCTTGTTCTTATCCCCTGTACAGCCGTACGGAATATGTTGGCGCGATACAAATAAAAGATAATAATAATAAATTATCTTCTATTTTTTGATAAATAAGAAGTCATAAATCACATAGGATCACTAAAATATGTTTCAGGATTTTTGTTAAATATTTGATAAATTAAAAGAGGGGAGAAAGGAAAGGAAAAAGAAAAAGGAGAGTAAGAGAAAAGGGGCATCATAGCACTTAATTTTTTGATATTAATAGAATAGATTTGAGTATTTGGAAAAGGAAAAAATATATATTTTTGTTAGCTCAACGTATATTCCATTTGAAGAAAAAGGGGAAGAAAAAGGAAAGAAAAGAGGGGGGAAGGGAGAAGCAAAGAAAGGAGAAAACGAGAAAATAAAAAGTAAATAAAATAAAAAAAGGAGAAAGGAGAGAAAAAAGAAAAGAAAAGTTGGATATGTAACTAAGTGTATTAGAGAGTTTAGCTCTTTCTTAGGATGTTCCGCAAGGGAGACATAAACGGGGCTGCTAGATAAGTTAGGTCTAGCTGTGAAAAATAACCAATATGTTTCATATTTACAGTGGTTTTTGTACAGCAATGTGTAAATGTGTATAAATGTGAGAAAGGGTTCCTGGTGTAATATAATTGGTGAATAAAATAATATGAAATTACGTTCAGAATTTAAATTTGCCTTTTAAAAGACAAATAACTTTAGAACAATATCAAAAGGCGAAAATAGATATAATATGTGTTCAAGAAAACCGTTGGCTATCTGGCAAAATTCCTTATATAAGTGATAAGATATATAGTACAAACATTAATTCAACATACAAAAAGAAATCAAGAGGAGTTTCTATATTTTTTAGTAAGAACTTTACTATAAAAGAAAACTATAGTGAAATGGACCCCGAAGGGAGATTCATTATTTGGACAGGGAAGATTAACCAAGTAAATTACACTATTGTAAATACATATTCACCAAATAATAATCAGCATAATTTTTGAATTCTTGACATTCTTGAACAAGCAATTATATAAACAACATTATAAGAATAAAATGGATATATATTTGTTTAATAATGTGGAAAAACTAAATTTATTTAAAGAGGAAATTGATCAGTTCTTCCTTACGAATGCACATTCTGTTAAGCAATATACAAACTATTTGGAATGCGCACAAGGCATATATCAGAGGGGTATTGACATCATGGTCAGGATTCAGAAAAAAAAAGAGGAGCTCCTCTGAGGAAACTTTATGTTCAGTTAGAGCTAAAAGAATGAGAAAATAAAATACAACCATCACATGGTAAGTCTAAAGAGTAACATCCCAGCCCAAATTAAAAAAAATCTACAATCTAAAGTAAATAATTGTATATGGAGATTGCAGCAAAGATTGTACCACTTAAACAACAAGATGGGAAAGTTAATAGCAAATAAATTTAAAACCTAAAAATTAGAACAAAAGAGTTGAGGAATTGATTATTGAAGATCATAATAAGACTAGCGACTTGCCTGTCAAAAAATGACAGCAATCAGATGTGTATGTTTGGAAAGTTGTTTAGTTATTAATATACATATTTGACAGTTGTAAGTATTGTGATATTAAAACATGTTTAGTTTTGTAAAATGTTCTCTTGGTGAACAATAAGTCTTAAAGCATTTTGTATTCAAAGTATTAACATTTGAATATAATAACAGTTGAGCTTTAAATTAATCAGTATTGTAAACGTGAGGTAATGGGTTTTTAACATGCAATTTGTATCTGAAGAATTGTTAACTACAATATACATTGAATATAGAGGAAAGCAAACAGTAAAAACCCTTGTTGAAACGTACACAATTTTAACATGAATTTTGTAATATATGTAAGTAAGAAACTTGAAAGTATATTTTTTGAAACTTGAACTTTATTATCTGTGTAACTTTGGAACTTGACAAAACATTTGTATAACTTGGAACATTATAAACAGTAACATAGTGAATACATTTTTTTATATAATTTTGTATTAAAAGTATTAACATTTGAATGTAAGAACAGTTGAACTTTAAATTAATCAGTATTGTAAACTTGAGGTAATGTTTTTTTAACTGAAGAATTGTTAACTTAAATATACATTGAATCCAGAGGAAGGCAAACAGTAAAAACCCTCCTGAAACGTACCCAATTTTAACATGAACTTTGTAATATATTTAAGTAAGAAACTTGACATAATATCTTTTGAAACTTGAAGTTTCTTATCTGTGTAACTAAGGAACTTGAAAAAACATTTTTCCAACTTGGAACATTATAAACAGTAACATAGTTAATTAAGATTTTAACATAATTTTGTATTAAAAGTATTAAAATTTGAATGTAAAAACAGTTGAACTTTAAACTAATCAGTATTGTAAACTTGTGGCAATGTTTTTTTAACATGCAATTTCTATCAGAATAATTGTTAACTTCAATATACATTGAATGCAGAGGAAGGCAAACAGTAAAAACTCTCTTTAAAATGTACTCAATTAAATTAATTGACTCCTGGCCCCATGAACTGTCGATAAACCTTAAAACAGGGAGTAATCTTAACATAACAGACAATATTAACATGAACTTTGCAATATGTTGAAGTAAAGAACTTGAAAATATTGTTTTCAAACTTGTAACATTAGAAACAGTAACATAGTTAAATAACATTTTAACATAATTTGTAAAAATAATGCAAGGCAAGTGTTTTGTGAGGCGAATCATCCATAAACAGTACTTCCATTAATTATGACTGAATTGTTTATTGTTTTGTATTTTTGAATGCTTTTAAATTTGTTTTGCTTGGGTTTTATTTCTTTACTGAAAAGTTATAGTACTTCATAGTAGACAATGTTTTTAGTAAAAATACGTCCATCTTCTAATAAATCACCTTGACTTTCATTCTTTTCAATGTAAACTTTAATAGCCTGTGGATTTTTGCACCGTGACAACGCAACATACAATTGACCATGTGCAAATACTGGTTCTTCCAAGAAAATACCCACAGATTTGAATGTTTGACCTTGTGATTTATTAATGGTCATGGCAAATGCCATAATAATGGGAAATTGTCTTCTTTGAAGTATAAAAGGGAGACTACTTTCACTTGGTGCTAAATCTTTTCTTGGTATGAAAACTCTCTCTCCTTTATGGGTACCAGTTAAAATTTCAGCATCTATAAAATGGTCCTTTAATTGTTGAACAATTAATCTTGTCCCATTGCATAGGCCTTTTTTGGGGTTCATATTTCGCAGTAACATGATAATTGCACCTTTCTTTAGCTGCAATTTGGTGGCATTCCAGAAGGAGTTAGTGAGTTTATGAATTCAGTAGAAAAGTTAGCCTGACTTTCATTGTCATCAGCAAGTACAGAATCAGCACTGTGATAATTTCATTATTGAGGATTAATGCATCCTTACTTTTACACGTTAGTATGACTTGGTTGGCAAGCTCGGAATATTCCTGGTTATTTATGCTACCTTCAAATATAGCCGATATAATATCTTGGTGACAAATCATATGAGGTGGGATCTCTACAGTGTCATCAGGTAAATGTGGTATTTTTTCTGTTCTGCCTTCTCCAATTTTAATAAGCCAATCATTGAAATCAGTTTGGCCTTCTGATCTCATATTTTGTTGCAGTTGAAGATAGGTAAAATGTTTCCATAGTGTGCTTGACTTTATACAGGTTTCGATAATGTCAGTTCGATTTCCATGTACAACGAC
The DNA here is from genome assembly GCA_027410445.1 of Discoglossus pictus. Classification (NCBI taxonomy): domain Eukaryota; kingdom Metazoa; phylum Chordata; class Amphibia; order Anura; family Alytidae; genus Discoglossus; species Discoglossus pictus. Next base: position 213,705 of record JAPZIH010001121.1, read on the forward strand.
AGGTAATGTTTGTCTAAAATCGCCACCTAACAACATTACCTTTCCACCAAATGGAAAAGTATTATCCATGACTTCACGAAGCAAATGGTCAATACATTGGAGGGCATAGCATGACATCATTGTGGCTTCGTCTATTATAATTAATTTACATTTTTTCAATTTCTTTGCTTGTAATGATGTCATGCGAGTATCTGACACAGAAGTTTCTAAAAGAGGCACTGGCAGTTTAAAGCCACTATGTACAGTTCTTCCACCTTCTAACAAAAGTGCAGCAATTCCAGTAGTGGCAAACGCCATTGCTATTTGACCTTGTGCTTGTACTGAACTCATTAATAAATTATATAGATAGGTTTTTCCTGATCCGAGAGGTCCATCAAGATAGAAATAACGCTTTGTCACCATGTCATCATCGACTGCATTTTGAATGGCATTAAATGCTTGCAATTGTAACGTATTTAAAGTTGCAAGTCTTTCTTCTGTTCTTTCTACTTGTAGTTGAATGTCATAGTCTTCAAAGTTTATGTCATCTATAAGACCTGGATCAGGCAAATTAAAACTTGCACAACTTAATCCATGAGTTAAAAATACTTCTTGGATTTCCATTAACGCTTTTTAATGTGCAATGGGTTTATTGTATCGTCGCATAAAGTCTTCAGCCATATTACTTTTAAAAGTCTCCCACAAAGCTAATGCATTTGGAGCATTTGAGAAGATACAAATAAATGCAAATTGTTCTCTCATCTGCCGTGGCATTTGACATTGTGCTGCTTCTTCTAAACATCTTTCCCATTCTGTATCATCAGCTAGTAAGTTTCTATGTCTTGCATCTAAATGGAAGGATTCATATACAATGTCATTATCTGCTGGCTGTCTGCTCTCTGTCGTCGTTCTCTAGCTTGGCGTCTTTTCTTTTCATGTTTACTCTCGTTATCAGCCATGTTAATCTGTAAAAAAATAATAATGTATCTTTATTTTATTTTGAGATGTTAAGTTTGTTTTCAAAAAAATTCTTATTAACAGTTTGTTTCTATGTAATTCTAGTTAATTGTAGCGGTACTTTCTTAGTATTGTTAAATACGTGTTTTTTGTTTTTTTTCCTTTTCCTTTCTTTTGTAGGTTGTATTTTTTGCCTTACATGCATAGCATACTCAAGGTAATTACACTATAGTTTCTTGTAGATATAGTAGGTGTATTTTTTTGGTTTGTAATTTGTACAGGGGATTGTTCTAATAGTATTTTTATATTTTCTTTAAAGGCTTATATGTTGGGGCTCTGAAAATGTTTCTATTTTTTTGTGTTGTTAGTACTATTTGTAGTCCTATTCTATTTTATGTGTATGGTTAATATTGTACATTAGGACTGGTAATTTAGAATGACAAATTTCATTGACTCTGGGTTTTGAGACTTTTCTGGAGTATGTTTTTTATTTTTTTTGGCTTATAGGAATAGTAGAGGGCATAAATTAGTCTTTGTAATTTATTGTACATGGGATTGTTATAATAGTATTTTTATATTTTATTTCATGGCTTATATGTTGTGGCTCTGAAAATGTTTCTATTGTTGTTTTTTGTTGTTAGTACTATTTGTAGTCCTATTCTATACTATTTGTAGTCCTATTCTATTTTATGTGTGTGGTTACGTTTTATACTTAATATTGTACATTAGGTTTGTCATACAATTGCAATTTGGCCAATTGAATAGGGGTCTAAATAAGCCCATAACATATTTTTTTTAAAGAAGTTTTTAGTTAGTAAACATCTATCCAAAAGCAAGGTTTTCACTAACTAAAAACTTATTTAAAAAAATATGTCATGTACTTATTTAGAGCACTATTCAATTGGCCAGATCGCAATTGAATGAGGGCCTAGGACTGGAAATTTAGAATGACAAATTGTATTGAGTCTCTGTTTTGAGTCTTTTTTGGACTATGCAATTTTTTTGTTTGTTCTGGCTACATTGAAGTTTGGATTTAGTGTTAAACAATATTGGCCATAAAAGACAAATAAGAGATAGATGAGAAATGTGTTAGTTATATTTTGTTAAAAGTTACATTAGTGGTGGTTGTTTTTTTTTTTTTAATTTTCTGTTGACATCGATGCAGAGCAAACATGTTTATTTAGTTTTCTCTTTTTTTACTTGTTATACTGTACCTTGGTTGAAGTGTGATTTCAAGCAGAATCTTTGTTGGTCCTGTGTTGAAAGTCTTCGTCCGATGGTCTGGTCCTTTGTTGAAAGTCCTTGTCCGATGGTCTGGTCATCTGTCGAAAGTCCTAGTCCAATGGTCTTCACGCAGTATCTGTTGTAAAAGAAAAATGAAAATGTTATTTGATTTGAATGTATTTGTAATAAAGAAAAAATTACATTATTTTTGTGTATTTATGTTATGGTGAATTTTTCTGCTATGCTGTTTTTTGTGCAACCTTTTCAAAATAATTTAAATGTATTTGTATATTCCAGTGATTCTTTTTTTATACTGTAATTATTAATGTTTTTCTTCTTTTGGATATGATTGCAATGTTTTTAGCATTATCCTATTTTGTGTCCACCACTTTTGGTATAGAAATTTAGAGTTCTTTGTAAGGCTTATCGGTTGGTAAACAGTAAATAAGAATATTATTTTACTTTGCTATTTGTTAGTTTGATTTTTGATATAATCCTATTTGTGTCCACCACTTTTGTTATGCTTATTTAGGCTTCTGTGTAAGGCTTATAGGTTCTTAAATAGAGATGTCGCGAATAGTTCGCCGGCGGATTGTTCCCGGCGAACATAGCATGTTCGCGTTCGCGGCGAACAGCGAACATATGCGAGATTCGACCCGCCCCCAATACTTTATCATTGAGCAAACTTTGACCCTGCATGTCACAGTCAGCAGACACATTCCAGCCAATCAGCAGCATACACTCCCTTCCACACCCTTCTACCTCATGGACAGCAGCCATTTTGGAATCATAACTAACTTGCAGTCTTACAGAGAGGAGGTAGAGTGTAGGTGATGCTGATTGAATAGGAAAATCAATAGCTAGGCAAGTTTATTCAGTGTCCAGTGCAGTGCTGAAGGACTCATCAGATCTCTGCTGTAAACACAGCACCCCAAAAAGCCCTTTTTAGGGCTATAACATCATTTTTTTTTCTTTGTTTTTTTTCTGTGTAATCTAATTTCATTTGCCTGTCTCCCTGCTAGCCCCTGCTTGCAAGTGTGTGTGTCAGGCTCACAGCTTATACTGTGTGTGCACAACACATACAATATAATATTGTTTACTAGTTGTCTAGTTTAAAAAAAAAAAACTTTTATTTTCTTAAATCTAAGTGCATTTGCCTGACCGTCAATCAAAGTTAATTTGCTTGACCGCTAGCCAGAGTGTGTGTCTTGCTTACAAGTACTGTGCCAAGTTCAAACAATCCAATCTATTTGGGGTACCAACAGTCCACATTTAAAAAATCCAAACTTTTATTTTCTTAAATCTAAGTGCATTTGCCTGACCGTCAATCAAAGTTCATTTGCTTGACCGCTACCCATAGTGTGTGTCTTGCTTACAAGTACTGTGCCAAGTTCAACCAATCCAATCTAGTTGGGGTACCAACAGTCCACATTTAAAAAACCCAAAATTTTATTTTCTTAAATCTAATTGCATTTGCATAACCGTCAATCAAAGTTCATTTGCTTGACCGCTACCCATAGTGTGTGTCTTGCTTACAAGTACTGTGCAACAGAGAGCATGTTGTGTGCATGCTTGAGCTCCAAACAAAAGGCTTTTTAGGGTCTTAGTCCCTCAAATACAAGTTTTATTTTAACACCTTTCTGTTTATAAGCACTTTGTGCACGGTGTTGTTCATTTTTGGGAGTTTTTGTGGTTTTTTTCTTAGTTTAATTTAAGTTTTAGTTTTCTGGGAGTCAGGCTCAGCAATCTATCCCAGGAGAGTGAGCTGTCTCCTGGATACTTTGCCACACCCCTCCCTTAGCACTTCACCTTCACTCCTGAAACTTTTTTTACTTTGACTTTTTTTTTAAGCTTTACAGGTTTTGTTAAAGTTTTGTTTGTTTGGTGTTGGGTTTTATGTTTTGGGGGGAGAGAAGACAAGTAACTTCTTTGTAGGCAGTGGGGGGGAAAACAATTTGAAGTTTTATTTAAAAGGCTTTTTTTTTAACATCTGACACAGAGACACAGAGGGGTTAAAAAGCCTCTGTGTTCTCTGTGTTGTTGCAATTAGCAACACCTTGCAACAGGCCATGAACCCTTCCACTGCCAAACATCATCTCTCTCTCTCCCTTAGTTTTGTCTCCCTTAGTTTTGTCTTTTTGTTTCTTTTTCACACTTTTATATTTTTAAAAAAAAAGAAAACAGTAAAAATCATAAAACAAAAAATAAAAATAAATAAAACAAATAAAATAAAAAAAAAGGGTCTAAATATGAGGGATAAGACCATTAAGAAGCCTCAGGGGTCAAAAGGGGGAATAATGGCCCCTGGAAATCCTAGTTGCAGCACTGCACAGCATAGGCCCCAGGCAGATAAGGCAGCCCCAGCTCCTGGTGGTTCTGCCAGCAGACCTACCCCTGTGGCTAATACCTGGTCACAGGTGGTTTCTGCTGGACCCAGTAATACCACAGCTGGGGCTGAGGGGCAGATCACCAGGAAGCATGGGGTTAAATGTCAGATGTCTGGGGTCTACAGCATTGATATCTATCTGCGTGCTGCAGCTAATGTTATCAGCCCCTCTGTTATAGTAGCAGCCAGCAAAATGTACGGGAAAGCAGTTCTTACCCGTACTCTGGCTGCTGCTCACATTCTTATACAGAGAGGCATCACAGTGGGGGGGATTATATGTCCCAATAGAACCCCTGGAAGGGTTGGGCACAAAAGTAACACTCTCTAATGTGCCCCCCTTCCTACCAGACTCCCTCCTGCGCCCCCACCTGCTAACCCTAGGGGAAGTAAAAACACCATTTATTAAAATTCCCCTGGGGTGCAGAGAGAGAGCACTACGTCATGTGCTCTCTTTCAAGAGGCAGGTACAAATGTGCCGGCCTCAGGGCGCAGAAAACATAGAGGGGTCTTTTGGGGTTCCATTTGAGGGGGTGCTCTACAGGATTTTTTACAGCACTACGGAGGTGCAGTGCTATCATTGCAAGGGGTTGGGGCATACACATAGGAATTGTCCTAATGTAAAGCATCATGCCCCAGCCCCAGCAAATGGCACCTCCGTCAGTACAGCACCCATCCCCGCTGAGTCCATAACAGCGGGGACCTCAAGGGTCATAGCCCCCCCACAGAGCTCAGGCCAGGAGGCCGTTCCTCAAGCCACCACCACGGCCTCCAAACCCCCTTCTTCCCCAAAAAAGCCATCTGTGTCTGTGGTCTCCAGCAAGACTGCAGACACGGGGAAAAAGGGGAAGAATGTCAACGGTCCTCCCAGTGTCACAGCTGCATCTCCAAAGTTCCAATCTGCCCCCACCATAATTACATCAGTTAGTGTGGGGGCACAGTGTAAGCAGAGGGATAATAAGCCCTCTGCAGGGGAGGCAGCTAGTGGCAGCTCCTCTTCCAGGAGTGACGTCCCCAGGAAGAGGAAGCATAAAACCAACAGGGAGGTTGCTAATAAGTGGGAAGTGCTCTATAGCGGAGCACCTCCCTCTAAAAGCAAGAAGAGTAACAAAACATCTCCTCCTCATCCGGTGACATTGTCTGGCCCGGTTATTAAGCTCAGCCAGCCGGTGCCAGACCACACATCTCTCTCTCCAGACCCTATAGGGGTTAATGTGGAAAAGGGTCTGGAGGAAAAGCAGGGGCAAGAGGGTCTCTCAAGTGAGGCAAGGGTAGACAAGAAAGATCAGGTTCTGCCTCTGGCCTTTGAGGGGGGTCCCAACAAAGCCCCTGCTGAATGGGTAGTCAGTGTCCCTGAGGTGCTGAACTTCAAGGGCACCAGTCAGTCTTCTCCTCCAGTGTCACTCTCTAGTGACGTACCTCGGGCTTTGTTAGAGCCCCAGGCCGAGTCACTACTGGAGGGGGGGAATATAGGCATGACCCCCATTCAGGACCCCATGGATTTGTCTGTCAGGGGGGATGTGGCACAAGGGGAAGTGGAAATGGGGCAGGGTGATAAAACAGGTTTTCCTGTTAACATCATGGGAGAGCCTGTCTACCCTCCTCAGCCGTCCACTGACCCTAACATCGGTGCCATCTAAGCTGAGCAAGCAGCGGTGGAACTGGCAGAGGACGCATATAAAGCCTCCAAGGCTTCCATTAAGGAAGCCATGCCAGCCACTGCTGTCCAGCCAGCTACCCCTGAATGCACTCCTGAAGCTACAGGGGTGCAGCAGCAATCCAAGGGTCCATTATTTACCTTGAAGGGTGCTAAAGGGACTCCTTCTGTATCATCTAAGACGGGGTCCCTGAGAATTAAGCTGAGGAAACTGACTCCAGCTGGGGAGGATGGAGTAAAAGCCCTCAGCCAAGAGGAGCCCAGGGGTGACCCACTAGAAGGAACATCAGATTCTGGGTGGGTTATCGCTGTCAAGGAAATAGATCTATTCCTTGAGAGCACCCTTCATGGACAAAAGAAAAGGAAGGTGCGGCTGGCCTTGGAGAGGTGGAAGAATATGTCGTTTATTCTCCACTCTCTCCAGCAATATCTAGTGGTCAGCACTAGGGCCAAGAATTCTGGGACTGCGGAGCATCTCCGCGTCCGGAAATTCTATAAAATGTGCGTGTCCTATCAGCAGTCTCAAGGGTCTGAGGAACGCACAATTCCTGACACGCAGTAATGGCTTTGCACATCAGCACGCTAAATACCAATGGCTGTCAAGACAGTTTCCGCAGGTTCCAGGTACTCTCCTATTTATATCAGGGAGGGTACTCTGTGAGCTTCCTGCAGGAAACTCACACCACTCCAGAGGCTGAGGCCTCGTGGCAACTGGAGTGGAGAGGCAGGGTCTTCTTCAGCCACTTCACATCGGCGTCATGTGGAGTGGTGACCCTGTTCTCAGAGTCTTTTCAGCCAGAGCTGCTGCTTGTGAAAGCTGTTATCCCAGGCCTTCTAATCCACCTCCGGGTCCGAGAGCAGGGTAGCATCATTAACCTAGTTAATATATATGCCCCTGCAGGAGGGCCCGAGAGAGTGAGGTTCCTCGCCAGACTGTCCCAGTTTTTGGAGACGGTTGACGCAGATGAGTGTTTGGTACTCGGAGGTGATTTCAACTGCACCCTCGACACTCTGGACCGGAATAGTCCAGAGCCGTACCCGCCTTCTGCGTCAGACCTGCGGGAGATCATCACCCGCTTCTCCCTGGAGGACATCTGGCGAGAGCAGAACCCAGGGGCATCAGACGGTTTCACCTACGCCAGGGTGAGAGCCGGTCTGGTGTCCCACTCCTGGATCGACAGACTATATATATCTAGTCACTATATGTCACGAGTCGGTTCTTGTGCTATTAGGCTGGCTCCGTTCACAGACCACAACTGTGTGTCTGTGACGGTGGCGCTAACTCCAACAGCGACACGAGCCGCCTATTGGCACTTCAACAATGCTTTGTTGAAGGACCAGGGGCTCGTGACATTGATCCGGGAGTTTTGGACGGACTGGAGGGGTTGCAAGGGGGACTTTGCCACGTTAAAACTGTGGTGGGACGTGGGCAAGGTTCATTTGCGACTTCTGTGTCAGGAATATACCAAGGGTGCGAGTGGGCAGCGCGAAGCTGAGTTGGAGTCACTCCGGTGGGAGGTGCTCCATCTGGAGCAGAGGCTGTTCACTTGTAGGGACCAATCCCTGCAGAGCGAGTATGTAGAGAGGAAGGGTGTCCTCTGTGACCTGGAACGACACCAGGCCAAGGGGGCATACGTGCGCAGCCGCTTAGGTTTTCTCAAAGATCTAGACCGCGGCTCGCGCCTCTTCTACTCACTGGAGAAAAAGGGGGGTAACAGTAGGCACATCACCTGTCTTCTAGATGAAGACGGTGCCCCCCTTACAGATCCGGAGAGTATCCGGGATAGAGCCCAGAACTTTTATAAAGATCTTTACTCTCCGGATCCCATTTCTCCAGACGCCTGCAGGCAGGGGCGGCCCGTCCATTGGGACGTCAGGGCAACGCCCCCCCCAAATATTTTCTTCACCCTGCAATAAAAAAACACAACAATGTATTAGTAATAACCCAAAAACAATTAAATATAAGGTGTACATCATCATTCAAGTCTTAATACAGTATTAAAATGAAGTAAAGTTAGTAAAATATTCCCAGGGACACTGTCACTTTAAGATAACCCTTGCGCTACATTAACTAATGCTGTGTATCTATATTGTAGCCCCCTGCACCCTGTGTGATCATATTGCACTAGTACACTAACCTTTAGACTCTTCTCTTCAATGAGTCCTGGCCAGGCCCCCTGACCGTTAATGCATGCCGCCCACCATCACAGTGACGATATGCATGGGCGGTCATAAATGTATCAATTAATGACTGACAGTCTTCCATCATTGACCAATCAATGATGGAAGGTTGTACAGTTGCTAAGAGAACAATCTAAACCCACCCAGACCGTTAGCCCTGAGCGCCCGCCAGCTAATAGGGCCTCGAGTTTACATTTTGATTGACTGATACAGTCAATAAAACAACCAGTTGCCTGTCCCTTCCCCCTTTTTTGTTTCCTGACCCTGCTCACGCTGAGACTGAGAGACCTCCCTGGCTGAATCTACTCACATCTGCTCTGCTGCCTGCCTAACACAGTAAGTCTACCTGGCACCTGCCCTGCCCCTGGCCAAACCAAACCCCTAGTAGCCGCTAATAAAAGTTTGGGGTGACCAGTTACCCCACTATGCCTGCCTGGCCTGCCACCTACCCAGCCACCCACCAACTACCACCGACGACCCTAGGTCTGCAATGCCTGGTGCCACCCCCAGCCATTACCCCCATGTGGCCTGTGCCACCCCCGATCAGGCCTGCCCTATGCGATGTCATCATGCCACCGCCCGATTACCCCGATCACGGGATCGGGGTAGTCAGGTGGTGAGCGGGGTGGCACAGGCCCACATGGGGGTGATCGGATCACCCCCTTGATGAGGCCTGTGCCACCCCTGATCACCTCCATGTCGCCGCCCTATGCCACCCCCGAGGCCCGATCACCACCACCCCGATGCGGCCTATGCTATGATGACACCGCCCGATTACCCCGATCACGGTGATCGGGGTATTCAGGCGGTGAGCGGGGGGTTGCACAGGCCACATGGGGGTGGATGTTCACCCCCATGAGGCCTGTGCCACCCCTGATCGTGGCCTACGCGGTCACCGACCGACCGATGGGCGCCTGAGCGTGACCGACCCCACCCTGATCCAACTACCTACCTAGCAACGCCCCCCCTATTTATTTTTATTCCATTTTTAGAAGTAACAGGCATGTACATGTGCCTGTCACTTTTAAAGATGAAATAAAAATAAGGTAAGGGAAAAACAATACAGTAAACAGTAACACATTATTATTACAAAAGTAAACAGCTTTAAACAAACATTAATAAAAATAAAATAAACAACAGCACATACTTACCTGTCAAATTGACCCCTCCAGCGTTGGCCTTCTGTCCTCTGGATATAGTCATGAAAATAATCCAATGTTGATTGAAGCCCATGTCAAATAATCCAATGTTGATTGAAGCCCATGTCAAATAATCCAATGTTGATTGAAGCCACTGGTCAAATAAATAATCCAATGTTGATTGAAGCCACTGGTCAAATAAATAATCCAATGTTGATTGAAGCCACTGGTCAAATAATCCCATGTTGATTGAAGCCACTGGTCAAATAATCCAATCTTGATTGAAGCCATTGTTCATCCATCCATTCTGGCCCATTGAAAGAGGCCTCCACCAAAAAAAACCTGACGCTCTAAAAAAAAAAAAAAACAACAAACTAACAGAGCTCCTCCTACAAGGAGCCCCTCCCACGATTAATTGATTTTTTTCCCACGGTCTGCTTTATATACTAATTTTTGAAGGACTCTGATTGGCTGAAATTTTTTATTGACATCGATTTCAACCAATGAGAGTCTTTAAAAAATTAGCAAATCAGCAAGCAGGTATGGAAGCCTGTAAGGGTAAAAAAGGTTAGTGTGAACTTGTTTGACCCTGTATGTATAATACATATTACAGGGCTATTTTATGTGATATACATGTTACAGGATAATATCCTGTAACATGTATAGCCAAAAAATAGCACTGTAATATGTATAAAAAATAATGTGTAATAGAAATGCATGAACAATATAATATAATAAGTAATAAAGAACATCAATTAATCAAATAATAAATATCAATTAATATATATTGTTTTATGTATATGTTTATGTATATTTATGTGTATTTTTTATGCGTATATATATATTTTTATATATTTATATATATATATATATAATATTTATATATATATATATATATATATAATATATATATATATATATATATATATATATATATATATTGATTGATTGATTGATTGATTGATATATTGATTGATATATATATATATATTTATATATATATATATTTATATATATAATATATATATATATATATATATATATTGATTGATAGATATATTGATTGATATATATATATATATATATATATATATTTATTTATTGTGATATTGATATCAATTGACATATATATATATATATATATATTTTTTTTTTTTACAATTTGGGCCTATATGGTCCCACTTTGTTATTTAGGGTTTTTAAGGTGCGGTTGGGGCCTATATGGTCCCAATTTGTAATTTAGGGTTTTTAAGGTGCGGTTGGGGCCTATATGGTCCCAATTTGTTATTTAGGGTTTTTAAGGTGCGGTTGGGGCCTATATGGTCCCAATTTGTTATTTAGAGTTTTTAAGGTGCGGTTGGGGCCTATATGGTCCCAATTTGTTATTTAGGGTTTTTAAGGTGCGGTTGGGGCCTATATGGTCCCAATTTGTTATTTAGGGTTTTTAAGGTGCAGTTGGGGCCTATATGGTCCCAATTTGTTATTTAGGGTTTTTAAGGTGCGGTTGGGGCCTATATGGTCCCAATTTGTTATTTAGGGTTTTTAAGGTGCGGTTGGGGCCTATATGGTCCCAATTTGTTATTTAGGGTTTTTAAGGTGCGGTTGGGGCCTATATGGTCCCAATTTGTTATTTAGGGTTTTTAAGGTGCGGTTGGGGCCTATATGGTCCCAATTTGTTATTTAGGGTTTTTAAGGTGCGGTTGGGGCCTATATGGTCACACTTGGTCGTTCAAGGTTTTAAAAGTTAAGGTTTGGGTCTTGAACGTTCTAATGTTTTTTTTGTTGTTTTCTATCACTTCCCAGGTGCAAACTATCTGTGGAAGCAGATTTGTTTGGACTCGTTGTTTGACTTACTGGACGTGAATACCCCGAGAAGGAGAGTCAAATGTAGGTGAGTATATGGTCACACTTGGAATTTGAAGGTTTTTAAGGTGCGTTTGGGGCCTATATGGTCACACTTGCTCTTTTAAGGTTTTAAAAGTTACGGTTTGGGTCTTAAACGCTCTAATGTTTTTTTTGTTGTTTTCTATCACACCCCAGGTGCAAACTATCTGTGGAAGTAGATTTGTTTGGACTCGTTGGTTGACTTACTGGACGTGAATACCCCGAGAAGGAGAGTCAACTGTAGGTGAGTATCATTGCCTTTAATTTTCTGTCCATGCGTATAGGTGCAAATTTGATGTTGATGTAGTCTTGTCACATGAGGGTTTGCAATCTGTAATGTATACCAATGAAATCAACACACTGTTATTTTAAAGTAATTTTGTGACATAATATAAATTAATATACCGTGATCTCTTTCTTCTATTGGTATCAGAAATGAATACTATTGACTCTCTACTTGTGAAGCCTTTCGGCACCCTAACCTATGAGGAGAAGGTGGAAGTAAAACGTTTAGGACCTGACCAACCAGAGATAAATCTGCAGCAAATCGCAAGAGATAGAGGGAAGCAATATATCCGTAATTTCAAAACTGAATGGTACAAGAAGAATGACTGCCTTTCTGGAAGCGTTTCTAGGAAGTCCTTATATTGTTTCCCATGCATCCTATTTGGTGGTGACGCTGCTTGGACCAAAACTGGAGTGACTGACGTCAAACATCTAGCTGATAAATTGGCGAAACACAAAAGTTCTAAAGCTCAATTGGATAACAGGATCAAGTTTGAGATGTTTGGACAGGCGAACATTGCTGTTCAACTGGACCAAGGATACCAAGTCAGCATTCAAAAACACAACGAAGAAGTGGCTAAGAACCGGTACATCCTTTCCAAGATAATTGATTGTGTTCGCTTTTGTGGCGCTTTTGAACTGGCATTAAGAGGACACGATGAGAGTGAAACATCGCTAAATCCAGGAGTGTTTAGAGGCCTGGTGGATTTGGTTGGCAGTATCGATAGTGCAATGCAACAGCATTTGAAGACTGCAACTGTGTTTAAGGGCACGTCCAAAACCGTGCCGAATGAGCTACTGGACTGCATGCATGAAGTTATTAAGGAAGTGATTCACCAATTCCCCTCAGCTGAAGGAGCATTTAAGAACATATAAGAAAATGACCATCTCAGCAGTTATCATAAACAGATATTAATAATATGAAAAGGTCCAGTTGAAGACATTGATGAGATGATATTCTTCTGCAATTTACCTTCAGCTGAGGGGAATTGTGAGCTCTGAAAGGGCAGTATGTGTTCTTATATGCTCCTTCAGCTGAGGGGAATTGTGAGCTCTGAAAGGGCAGTATGTGTTCTTATATGCTCCTTCAGCTGAGGGGAATTGTGAGCTCTGAAAGGGCAGTATGTGTTCTTATATGCTCCTTCAGCTGAGGGGAATTGTGAGCTCTGAAAGGGCAGTATGTGTTCTTATATGCTCCTAAAAAAAACAGACAGATGTAGAGAGAGATATTTAGTGGGGGGGAGTAGGGGCAATTAAAAAGAGAAAAACAAACACACAGGCCTATTCTAACTAACAAATAACAACCATTAATAATGAAGTTACAATTAGCAGTAGAATTACATAACACCAAGAAGAAAAAGAGAAGGAAAATGACTATCTCAGCAGTTATCATAAACAGATATTAATAATATGAAATGGTCCAGTTGAAGACATTGATGAGATGATGTTCTTCTGCAATTTACCTTCAGCTGAGGGGAATTGTGAGCTCTGAAAGGGCAGTATGTGTTCTTATATGCTCCTTCAGCTGCTGGGAATTGTGAGTTCTGAAAGGGCAGTATGTGTTCTTATATGCTCCTTCAGCTGAGGGGAATTATGAGCTCTGAAAGGGCAGTATGTGTTCTTATATGCTCCTTCAGCTGAGGGGAATTGTGAGCTCTGAAAGGGCAGTATGTGTTCTTATATGCTCCTTCAGCTGAGGGGAATTGTGAGCTCTGAAAGGGCAGTATGTGTTCTTATATGCTCTTTCAGCTGAGCATTTCAAAAAAAGTGCATTTAAAAAAAGATAGAGACTAAACACTCCATCTCTGCTTTAAAGACATATTGAAAGCTTTACACTACTGAATGTATGACTGCAAATACATTTATGAAAAACTATTGATTAATGCAATTCAATCTAACGATAAGAAAATGTTTTACAAAGCTTTAGAATGCTGTGGATGACTACTCTAAAGGCTAACTCAATAATAAATAGGGAATTCTACTCATAACAAACAATGCTACCTGTGTAGAGAAACAATTTTCACCAAGACAATTCTCTTTTCCATAGTGAACTCTGATATAAATTCCTGGTTACATTTAAAATGGGATACAATAAGCAGAAAAGTAAAATATTATTCTGTATTATAAAAACAACAGCAAAAAACCCTAAATAAAAAATCAAATAAACAAATATGCCACAGAGGGCCAACACAGGAGCATGTCAACTATCAATTTCTATAGACAGAATGTTGATGTTTATAATGTTTATTTTTTATTTTTTTATTTCTTTCTTTTTAGTGTTAAATGTGTTAACTTGTTTTAAAGTCATCACACTAAGATATTGAAACAGATACATAAACGTATACAATATATTCAATTTATACCTGTTTCCAATGCCAAATTAACATTCATGACTTAATAAGCGTCTCATGTTGTTGTTGTTTAGTCATTCGGTCATGTCCGATTTTTGATGACTCAATGGACCACAGCACTCCAGTCTTATCTGTCAACTACTGCCCCTCTGAGCCCCATCATGCTTATGCTCATTGCTTCAATTACCTCATCTATCCATCCCTGCCTTTGATGTAGGGAAAGAATGAAGGATCCTTTCTAGGGAATCCGGTCTTCCCATGATATGGTCAAGATATCTGAGCTTTAGCCTCATGACCATACCTTCTAGTGAACATTTTGGCTTGATTTCCTGTAGTATTGATTGGATCTTCTTGGAGACTGAAAGCAGTTTTCTCCAGCACCACAATTCAAAGACATAAATTCTACAGTACTCAGCCTTCATTATAGTCCAGCTCTCACAGCAGTATGTTACTAGTGGGAATATCATAATTCTAATTGTTGTTGATACTTTAATATGTTTGCTTTTTAATAGCTTGTCCAGACTTGCCATAGCTTTCCTCCCAAGAAGCCAACATCTTTTAATTTCATGGCTGTATTCACCATCTGCAAAGATTTTGGAGCCCAGGAAAATAGAATCTGTCACTGATTCCACTTCTTGCCCATCTATTTGCCATGATCTTCAACTTTTTAACATTGAGAGGGGGCAGCTTTTGCACTCTTTTCTTTTGCCCACATCAATCGGCCCTCTAGTTCATCACCACTTTCAGTCATTGGAATAGTATCTTCTATGTATCTGGGGTTGTTGATATATCTGCTAGCAATATTAATTCCTGATTTGGATTCATCCAGTACAGCCTTACACATGATGTATTCTGCATATAAGTTGAATAAATAAGGTGACAATATACAGCCTTGTCGCACTCCTCTCCCTATATAGAACCATTTTGTTGTTCCATGTTCAGTTCTGGCCCTGGCTTTTTGGTCCACATACAGATTTATCAGGATGTGGGTTAGATTGTCTAGTATCACCATCACTTTAAGAACTTGCCATATTTTGTTTTGATCCACATAGTTAAAAAATGTAGAACAGTACATGAAGCAGAGATAAATGTTTTTATTGAACTCTCTTGCTTTCTCTATTATCATTGACAATTGACAATGTTTGTGTCATGTGTCTCTGCCTCTGCAAAACCTGGCTTGCACATCTAGGTCCATATATGTTCTAGGCCCTATATATTGTTGGAGCCAAGCTTGCAGGATTTTAAGCATTACCATGCTGGCAGGTGTTACAATATCTCTTTCATCCTACATGTGGGAATGTTGAAAAAATACTTTTGGTCCATCTAGGTCAGCCTTTTAAGATCTCATCTGATCTGCAATAGGCAAATTAGTTGTTAATTGACCCAGAGGAATACAAACAGAGGAAGTTATTCCTTTTTACCTAAGATGACTCTGATTGATACAACTCATTGTTAAGCCCTATTAACCTCTTGTTACCTGCACTACCACAGTTCAAGAAAAAAATGCACTATTTTTAAGTATGCCCAGAACTGACAATATTTACAGTTGTATAAACCATGGACATTACACATTTATGGGGAAAGTACGATTTTTTTTAAGCCTCTACAAGAATCCATCTTGTTTTTGTTACATCATTTCTGATGTAGGAGGGTGTATGTTTTAGCTATCAGTGGAGAAAAGGGTGAGAACAAATTTAAACAAAGAGCCATTATCAAGATAATTGAATACGATTAAATTAGACACCCCTGCCCTCTCACTGGCCCAGAAGTAGACTCCTTACATCAGAGGATTGAACCACAACTCCCCAGAAATGTCCCTTTCACACACATCTTCCATCATATATGATGTATTCCTCCAAGGTCCTGCTGAGGCACCAACATTTTTTTTCTAATTAAAAACTGTCTGTATTATTTATTTATTTTCTGATTATGTATGTCAGAAAAAGTTTTCAAACCTATATTTGTGTTTCATTGCACATTGGTCCTTTAAATGTTTCTTCATCTAACTCCATTCTAAGGAGTGCCTTTACTTTATAATAGAGATGTCGCGAATAGTTCGCCGGCGGACTGTTCCCGGCGAACATAGCATGTTCGCGTTCGCGGCGAACTGCGAACATATGCGTTATTCGACCCGCCCCCAATACTTTATCATTGAGCAAACTTTGACCCTGCATGTCACTGTCAGCAGACACATTCCAGCCAATCAGCAGCATACACTCCCTTCCACACCCTTCTACCTCATGGACAGCAGCCATTTTGGAATCATAACTAACTTGCAGTCTTACTGAGAGGAGGTAGAGTGTAGGTGATACTGCATCAATAGGGAAAACCATAGCTAGGCAAGTTTATTCAGTGTCCAGTGCAGTGCTGAAGGACTCTTGTGCATTATTATTATTATTATTATTACTACTATATAATGTGTAGATGTACCAGCTGGGCATGCATTATTATTATTATTATTATTATTATTATTATTATTATTATTATTATTATTATTATATAATGTGTAGATGTACTAGCTGGGCATGCTCTTGTGCATTATTATTATTAGTAGTAGTAAAATACTACTACTACTAATAATAATAATAATGCACAAGAGCATGCCCAGCCGGTACATCTACACATTATATAGTAATAATAATAATAATAATAATAATAATGTAGAAGAGCATGCCCAGCCGGTACATCTACACATTATATAGTAATAATAATAATAATAATAATAATAATAATAATAATAATAATAATAATAATATAGAAGAGCATGCCCAGCGGGTACATCTACACATTATATAGTAATAATAATAATAATAATAATAATAATAATATAGAAGAGCATGCCCAGCCGGTACATCTACACATTATATAGTAATAATAATAATAATAATAATGCACAAGAGCATGCCCAGCCGGTACATCTACACATTATATAGTAAGAATAATAATAAAGCAGAAGACCTCCCCTGTGTCTCCCCCCCCCCACACTCCCTCCCATGTGTCTCTCTCCCCCCCTCTCCCCTATGTCTCCCCCCCACTCCCTCCCATGTGTCTCTCTCCCCCCCTCTCCCCTGTGTCTCTCCCACCCTTGCCTTTGTCTCTACCCCCTCTCCCTTCCCCAGCGTTTTTTCCCCCCTCTCCTGTGTCTTTTCCCCCTTCCCTCTTCCATGTGTCACTCCCCCCTCCCCTGTGTCTCTACCCCCCTCTCCCTTCCAGTGTTTCTTTCCCCCCTCCCCTGTGTCTTTCCCCCCTTCCCTCTCCCCTGTGTCTCTCCCCCCTCATCTGTGTCTCTTCCCCCTTCTCCCCTGTGTCTCTACCCCCTCTCCCCTGTGTCTCTACCCCCTCTCCCTTCCCCTGTGTTTCTTCCCCCCTCCTCTGTGTCTTTACCCCCTTTCCTCTCCCCGTTGTCTCCTCACCACTCCCTCCCATTAGTCTCTTCCCCCCTCTCCCCTGTGTCTCTACCCCCCACTCTCTCCTGTGTCTCTCCCCCCTCCCATATGTCTCTTCCCCTCACCTCTCCCTTACCCTGTTTCTCTTCCACCCTCTGCCCTGTGTCTTCCTCCCCCTCTCCACTGTGTCTTCCTCCCCCTCTCCCCTCTCCTGTGTCTTCCTCTCCCTCTCCCCTGTGTTTCCTCCCCCTCTCCCCTCCCCTGTTAGCTTCTATACGCATACATACATACGATAAGAAATCTGGGGGGGTGGGGGGTTACCCCTTACCCCCCCCCCCCCCCAGTTCCAACACCCATGTGTACTGTATAATATTGTATTGCATTATGTTATATTATATCACTAGCGACTTGCCTGGCACAAATGACGGGGCAATAATAATAAATAAAAAAGTTTGAAGCCATGGCAATGCTGTTTGCCACACAATGTGATGCTTTTTGTACTCTGAGGACCTTCGGCGCTCATTGTGAGCCTCTTCCCTCGTGTCCTTCATGTTTCGTGCTTTGCAATGATCAATCTTCGGCGCTCATCGCAAAGACAGATATATAAGTACAGTGTTAAATATATAATTTTTTTGTGCAGTGTAAATTAAAAAATGTATTCAGGTCTCAGAGCATAATAAAGTGATTTAGATTTGTAACTGCTTTGAGAGTGCTATCGCTGGCAGCCAATGAGCAGTAATCCAGATATATAACTGCAGAGTAAAAAGTAAAACATTTTAGTGTAGTGTAAAGTCTACATTTTTATTTTCCATTACTAATTAATACTTATTAAATGAATGCACGATAATAACTATTGTGAATGAACAAATGTATTAGGAAGTGCGAAGCGTTAATGTATGTAAAGTAACCGCAGTGTAAAATATGCTATTAAGCGTATTTTTTTTATATATTTTTTTTTTTATAATAATGAATTAATTAATTACTAAAATACTTTACCTATTTGTAATTAATATATCCAGTGATCAATAACCTGAAGAGCTAACTAAAAAAGATTTTCCTAAAAAGCCGTACGAGGTAAAGATACACTATTAACAAGGACTCTAAATCATCCACACCCGCTTACCACATACACATTTCCCGCCATTTTACAACACTAACTTACACAATGCGGAAGTACCCAGCTACCCTAACGGCTTTCACTCGCGCACGCAGCCTATTTACACTACACACTGCACACATTGCTGACACTTACACAGCAGCTCCACTGCACTGAAAACCTACATTGTATGCTGCAGGAACATGAAAACAGATTGTCAGCTCTTCAGCACAATGCTTCCTGCATATATTACTTACAAATAGGTAAAGTATATTCATTTAATAATTATTTCATTAGCATACAAAAATACATATACACAAAAAAAAATTATCACATTAAACATAAAAGCCATTCACTGCGCGCCTCACAACGAGCGCCAACGCTGCTCATAGCACACAAAGCCTTGCAATAAGCGCAAAAAACACATCACCGCCGACCAAAGAATAACAGCAAAAGCGCCTATCAAAAAAAAAATACAACCAACAGCCTTGCAATGAGCGCCGAAGGATATCCGACCGCCAACAAAATGAATGTCTCGTCCAAACCATTAGCTGCCTTACAATCTTATTGCCGCCATTTTTTGACGGGCAAGTCGCTAGTAAATATATAAAGATCAAGATAATAAAAGTATCAGGAAATGTAACACAAAGATGCACGCGCGTCTGAATAATACGACAAATACGGATTTTTGTCATAAATGATATGATCGCAGTATTGGGTCATAAACCCTAAACACTGGAATCTGTTACATACAATTTACTGATGATGTCATTAATTGGCTTCAAGGGGGGGGGATCTCTTTTCATACTTTTTGAGCGGTGCAAATCCAACATACGCAGAGCGGAAACGCCACATCTGTGGGACACACACAAAGGGGTTCACTTTGGGAGAAAAAAACAAACAAATATGAAATATTTAATAATCATATTTTGATGTTACCAACGAAACGAAACTGAGGTTATTATATCTAATAGTAGCAAGCCTGGGAGTACTGGGAGTAATAATACTGCAGCAGGAGGTCAGGACTAATGTCACCTATAGACCCCCAGACAGATAAAGGTCAGTACTAATGTCACCTATAGACCCCCAGTCATATAAAGGTCAGTACTAATGTCACTCTATGGACACCCAGTCAGATAAAGGTCAGTACTAATGTCACCTATAGACCCCCAGTCATATAAAGGTCAGTACTAATGTAACTCTATAGACACCCAGTCAGATAAAGGTCAGTACTAATGTCCCTCTATAGACCCCCAGTCAGATAAAGGTCAGTACTAATGTCCCTCTATAGACACCCAGTCAGATAAAGGTCAGTACTAATGTCACCTATAGACCCCCAGTCATATAAAGGTCAGTACTAATGTCACTCTATAGACACCTAGTCAGATAAAGGTCAGTACTAATGTCACCTATAGACCCCCAGTCATATAAAGGTCAGTACTAATGTCACTCTATAGACACCCAGTCAGATAAAGGTCAGTACTAATGTCACTCTATAGACACCCAGTCAGATAAAGGTCAGTACTAATGTCCCTCTATAGACACCCAGTCAGATAAAGGTCAGTACTAATGTCCCTCTATAGACACCAAGTCAGATAAAGGTCATTACTAATGTCCTTCTATAGACACCCAGTCAGATAAAGGTCAGTACTAATGTCCCTCTATAGACCCCCAGTAATATAAAGGTCAGTACTAATGTCACTCTATAGACCCCCAGTCAGATAAAGTTTTGAAATGTTTCTTTGCATTGGGGCTAAAGGAGGTTTGGCCATCAGGTAGTCTAAAGATACCGTATATTATGTCCTCTCTTGGGGGGTAAAGACACTAATAGTTCCTCCAATAAAATTCTGTTTTTTTTATGTGGGCAAGGTCCCTGGTTAGCCCATTGGGTTATCTGTTAAAAAGAGTGGTGCAGAGACTGTGGGGGCTGTTAGCCTCCTTGTCCCCGTGTGGCCGTTTAGAATCCCTGCTGCAGCATGTTTCAGCTTTATTAAGGTGTAATTGTACAGCGTTTGACTCAAGTAGCTGCCTGTGCTGGGTCAGTTTGGCTTAATTGCTGGGCCCTTTTCCTGCCAAGATGGCGACCGTCAGTCCATGGGCCTCTATGTCCCCTTCACTACCTTTGTCCCCGCTTGTGTGCTTATTTGGGATGGCCCCCCTTTATATCTCCGACCCGTAGCCTTCTCAGGTCCCCCCCTCAATCTCTGAGTGTGGGTATGCGGGCTGGGGCGTTGAATCAGGCCAACCTTCTTCTCTGCTCGCTGCAAGATCAACAATACCTAATTTTTCAGGCATGTGTACATGCCTAATTTTTCTGGCCTCTGGTGCTGCACTGTGCCTTCAACAACCAAACCCCAAAAAAAGGCACATAACAGGGATTAAACTGATAGGAGTAGTAATACTTAACACACAACTCATAGCTGGTGTAACAGTAGTGTACATTTAAAACAAAAAACATTTTTTCTACTGTAATAGATTGCATAGCAGTTAGTTGTCTGCAAGCGTGTGTGTCAGACCTACAGCGTCTACTCTGCCAACTTCTGCAAGTGCACAGTGCCACTCATATCTGTTGTCACAGTAGCTTGGACGCATAGTACCAATCTGTCAAAACCGGTAATGATGAATGAGGTCTAGAGTAGCCTGGTTCCCTTATCCTCTACAGGTTGAGACCTAATGTTTGGGTGACTCCAGACCAACACATGAGTACAAGCAGCACACAAACTCAAAGCCGCCATCCTCCTCCTGGTCCAGCATCATCAGCCACATCAACCACTGCTGTCCTCCTTGCCCCCTCTCAACCATCCGCCACTGCGTCTCTCGCCTTGAGCAGTTCCTGCTCATTTGCCCATAGTCAGGTGCCTGTAAAGGACATGTTTGAGCGTAAGAAGCTAATGTCTCAAAGTGCCCCAAAATTGAAGTGATACGACCAACAAAGCATCTTTTTCCATCTCCCGGTTCTAAAAATCCAGGCCTTATACACGCCCCCTGATATGTGCTGTAACAGGTTTTAAACTGATAAGAGTAGAACTACTTAACACACCTTATAATAATGCAGAGAGAGGCAATGCATGAGAGGAGTCTGAAGAAGAGGAGTCAGAGGAGGAAGGTGGCTTTGAGGAGGTGGAAGACCAAACACAGAAGGCGTCCCAGGGGGCTTGTTGTCACCTTTCGGGGACCCTTGGTGTTGTACGTGGCTGGGTGGAGGAAGAGACCTTCAATGACATCAGTGAGGACATGGAACGGGACATGGCTAGCTTGGTATCCAACCTTGTGCAAATGGGGAGTTTGCGGTTGTGCAAATGGACTGTTTGCGGTTGTTTGCGGTGCGTTAAACGGGGAGTTTGGTCTGTCACTGTGAAGCGGGTGTAACCCTTACACTACCTGATCGATACAACATCATACCTGATGTTTTAAAGCACGTTATTCCAAACAATTTAGGAATGTTAGGTAATTTATGCCCTTTATGTCTTAAAATTAGACTCTGCATCAACTATGTAATTTTCCGTGGGAGTTTTGCCATGGATCCCCCTCCAGCATGCCACAGTCCAGGTGTTAGTCCCCTTGAAACAACTTTCCCATCACTATTGTGGCCAGAAAGAGTCCCTGTGGGTTTTAAAATTCGCCTGCCCATTGAAGTCTATGGCAGTTCGCCGATGTTCGCCGGTTCGCAAACATTTGCGACGGTTCGCGTTCGCGGTTCGCGAACCGAAAATTTTATGCTTGCGACATCACTACTTTTTAATCTTCCACTTGCACAAAATATTTTCGTTTTGTGCAATGTCAAAACCGGCTTCCCACAGTTTAGCACAGGAGTAACTGCCATTTTTAAAACTTTTTTTGATTAGTTTGCTAAGTAGTGCTTTAACTGGCCTGGGGAAAAATCAGCTTATGAAGATCTATAAATTGAGATGTGATCTAAAGGTATTTTTTCCCTCAAATACAAAAAATCAGTCTGTATGATAAATATTTAAAGTATGGGATTTTATAATTTGTTAATCCTGTTTATGTGAATAAATGCAAGGTACTGTTTGCAATTGTACTAGATACCATCAAATATCCATTTATAATGATATATATATATATATATATATATATATATATATATATATATATATATATATATATATATATATATATACAGTAGACTCTCAGTTATCCTGCACTTATGGTGATTGGTAGGTGCCAGATAAATGTAGTTTCTGGTTGCTTGAGAGTTACTATTAAAAGAGGCCTAGATTAGCTGCACACAGGATGCTCTGCTAAGTATATTTGTCAGTGAGCACTGAAGCAGAAGCAGCTTTCACTCCTCACTTACACAGTTACGTTGGGCTGGAGGGGGCGCTGCTGATTACAGGGAATGTAATGCCAACACTGCCCTGGCTCAGTCACTCATGCCTGTCTGCCTGTACAGTGGATGCAATCTAGGTGTCTGTAAGCATTTTGTGGCATGACAACCTGGCTCCTGGCATTTGTTGAGCCCTGTAAACTTTAATTTTTATTTAAAGTTCAGTCATTTTTTTTCTGGATGCTTGAGTTTTGGTTAACTGAGTCTACTGTATGCAAGGTACTGTGTGCAAGTTGCATCAGTCTCACAGACATAACTTAGTATATTCTAGATTAACAAAGTACAATCATTTCCCCTACCTCTGTTTTTCTTTCCTATAAATTTATGTCTTAGAATTTACCATGGCTACTTCTTATCAAGCCAGTATAAGCAAGTGCTGTATTTAGTGTGCCAAGACATTACACAAGGAAGGCAGGAGTAAAGGTGACCTCATACAGGCACTGCTGCAATTTGCCAGAAAATGGGACCCTAAATATGGACACTGCTCTGTTAGTTCCCCAGCACAGACACATAAAAACACAGAAGAGTCAAGCAGTTCATCAAGTGTTTTTACTCACTTGATGAACTGCTTCCAGATACCTGGGATCCAAGGATACACAGCTTAAAATGCAGCTGATCCTTGACCTAGGCATACGTGTCTCAGCTACGTTACACTTGATCACAAAATCCAAACCACCCAAATAAAAACATGATACCAAAATGGGGTATTAACAGGCCACAGCTTTATTATCACAACTTATGATAACAGTTAACAAATAAGGAACCCTGTGCCCAATGGACCTCCAGGACCAACCAAGACCAATACCTTACCAACCAATGAGCTTACACCTAAGATGAATGCGGCACCCCCACCAACAGCTGTGACAAATTGCCTAAAACCAGGGAGGAAGGGGCGGGAAACCACTCTGTCAGGAACACTGTGGGGGGCGAAAGGTGCGAAACAGCTCATTTTATTACCTCCCCTAATTCTCCACCCCTCCAACCTTACTAACACTCCCCTAGCCCTAGCCCGGTCAAAAGCCCCCTCCGCACATTCTGTCTCCAGGGGCTACGTGACTCAGGTACGTTACACTTGATCACAAAACCCAAACTACCCAAATAAACGCATGACACCAAAATGGTGTAAACATCCATACGCACAATGCATACCCTCTTTCTCATCTATATAACAAAATTAAGATGAGCAGTATTCAGGGTTTTTCTCGCACACTATGCTAGCGAAAATTACGAAGGCCTGAAGCCAATTTGTAATTTTTGGGAGGAGTTTTCTATATCTCTGCTTTCTCTCCTCCTCCTCTTTTTTGGAATCCTCTTTTTTTTCATCATGTTGGATTTCTATGAAATTATCCAAAGGTAACAGGGAAAACAACTAGATGAAATCCCTACTCCAAATTTCTCTGATTTCTTTAGATACATTTTCCCCTATAGGGCCAATAGAGCATGGCGCTGCCTTCTTTAGTGACGTATCTGCCACCTTAATGGAGGCCTCCCTTTCCTTAATTTGCTTACCGTCACCATCTACCTCCTCTACCCCTTTAGAAACCCCCCCGGAGGCCTCGGCTAATATTTTTCCCAAACCAGGAACCGTCTGACCCCCCTAATTGCCCCCCATCCTGCACCTACGCGGTTCCCGGGCCCAAATCCTTCTTACCCTCAAATTCTGAAAGCAAACCTCTTAGACCTGACACAAAAGCCTGTGGTGTGTGCTGTGAGCTGGACGTGTATGTTCTGCCCGCTCACATCTTTGCCTTCCTGTCACCGTCCCTGAGGGGGCTGTAACTTCAGTTTCTGTTGCTGCTTGTTCATTACCCCTCCCTTGGTTTGAAGGTGGCAGTCATGCGTCCCTAATATTGGTGCTCTTTTCTCTCTCTCTCCGCTCTTCATCATTGCGTACCCTCCTGCTCTCGCCAGAAGGCAATTCCAGGTCCTTATGTCCTTGTTGTTCTCGTGTGCTCCTAAAACGATAGTTATACTGCTCCTTGCTTCTGTGGCCCCGCACATGCTCACTGTATCCTCTGTACCACCTTGGTGACCTCCTCCTTGACGGAGACCTCCTTGCAGGGGAGGGCGTTTATCTGCTCCTGCGACCCTTTGTTGCTGACCGATCTCTCCTCTCACCCCACCAGCTGCACCTCTCTTATTCACCTCCTGCTGCTCCTTCTCTTGCTGCTTTTCCCCTCCTGTCTCCTTTCTCAGCCTCATCTGTGCTGCTTCCGCCGTTGTCGTACGCCTCTTACTGTCTCTTGTGGTAGATTTGGGCCCTCCTGGCTAAACCTAAGTCTCCTCCTCCCTGAAGATCTATAAACTGAGGTGTGATCTAAAGGTATTTTTCTTCTCAAGAGAAACAAGCCGGCATGATAAATATTTGAAGTATAGGATTTTATAATTCCTTATTCCTGTTTATTCTAATATAAATTAATAGAACAAATACAGTGTACCTATATACAATAAATATATTCATTTATTAAGTTCTGTCTCTTTGCTCCTATGGACTTTCTACACTACTGTAAATATATTTTATAGTATATTGGGGTTGTGTATGATCTTTATAGATCTGGATAACTGAAGGTGTCCAGAAGTACTGTATATTACATCTTAAATTGCCTTGGTGTCAGCTTTATGGTATTGTTTTGGGGGTGTAGGTAACAGATGGGCAGGGGTTTGTAGTCACTGCATGGTACCATGGAAAATCAGTTTTATAGTTTACCCTTTAACCCACATACTCGTACCAGATATATGTCACACAGGCTGTAGTATGAATATTGTAATAATCTCTTATGTTATCAGTGTACATATATATGTGTTGTCTGTTTCACGTACTAACATTTCAGTTTTGTATTTTGCTACAGAATGTCTGGAGCATTAGAAATAGTGGAATTAAAATAGTTTACAATTTAGTAGTTGGGACAAACAAACTGTGGTATAAAAAAAAGACTGACATGAGCAACACAGCTAGTTGCTAGCGGAGACAGAATGTAGCAGTAGATAAATAGATAGATAGATAGATAGATTGCTCTATGTCTCAGCATATAATATACACACATATTGATGCAATTAAGGTATATTAAATGTGCAAGTTGCATAAAAAAGCAAAATACTAGACATTTTTGTTATTTTCTTTGACAAGGAATAATAATTCACGCTTTGTATCTACCGACTTATTGTTTTGATGAATTAATACATATGAAAACAATGACTTTTGATTTCTAACATGAAAACTGCACAAACTGAGCTGCAAATTTGTATAATTTTCTTTTGCCTCATGAATATATTTACATTGCACTTTAAGGTAATTAATCCATGCAGTTGGCTTCATGATCAAACAGTGTCATGTATTAATCATAGTGACTCTGCTCCACGTCTATATGCAATAACTCATATTTTTTTTTTAATTCAGGAAAGTTATGAAAGAATATTTACATGTAAGAAGCTGCAGGGATAGGAGTGAGGAACATCTCAGGAACAGTTTGTATAGGTGTATGGTATTACTAACAGAACACTGAGCTATATTCCAGTATACCAATTAAGGTCTAACTACAACACGCTACACTGAAAGGCATTTGCCGCCACAGAGTTAAAGAGAGTTGCCTTACCATAATCCTAGCTTTATTTATCATATTAACTAGCGACTTGCCCATAAAAAAATGACGGTCAATAACATTTTAAAGCTGGAAATGCTTAATCTTTTTGTTATCTACAAAGTGCAAAAATGTATAATAAAGTTTATTTTTTATTTTTTTAACAATGAACTGTTAAACCATATTAAACTTTTTAATTGTCTTGTATAGAATAATAATATAACAATCCATAAAATGTCTCTGAATATGTATTGTGAACCATTACATAAAGGTTTCTAACATGCAACTTATATTGTGAACAGTGTTGAATTAATTGTTTTAACAATACTAACATAAAATCGCAGAATTTTGTCTAAATGAGACTCTTAAACCATTACAGAATGCTTATTAACATACAACTTGTATTTAAATTCCTAGTTAAATACATACGTATTGAATCCAGAGGAAGGCAAACAGTAAAACCCCCCATTGCAACTTAGCCAATTGTCTCAAAAGGGGACCCCATTAAATGGCGATCGGATTTCTCCCTGGATGAATCCTGTCTTTTTAATTTTACATTGAATTTTGTTAACAAATGTCTATGCTGTAAATTACATAAATCATTCAATAAAGTGAAATACAATGTTAACAATGCAAACATTAACGTAAGATAATAACATTTAACCTGAATTTATTTAAAACTATAGTGATCTTGAATATTGAATCAAGAGGAAGGCAAAGCCAAAAAAGCTCATTTAAACTTTTTAAGTGGTGGCAAAAAATGAATTCCTTCCATTAACTGGCAATCGGATTCCTCCCTGGATCAATAATCTACATATCATGAAACATTTAAATTTTTCAACAAATGATGCTGCTGCTACTAACATTAAACCTAAATTACATACAATGCATCAACTTTTCAGTTCTTTGCAAACAGAATGTTAAGATTACAAACCTAAAATAAACGTATTAAATTTGAAACTGTAAAAGTAAGAACATGCAAGCTAACTGTTTTGTGGGGCCAATCATGGCGAAAGTAACTTCCAAGACATTCCATTTTTTTTTGTCTGTGAAAGTGGTTCCCTTTGAAAGAGCCCAGCAGACTTTTATTTGTGTCTATGAGATGTAACCACAGTTTTTTATTTTTTCTTCCTTTTTTGTTGGTTATTATTGTAGATGTAGTTTTGTAAGTGAAATAGTGGTCCTTTCTGAAGATGCCAAGTGACCTGAAATTTCTTACTTAAAATGAAACCACTATTCTCTCTGATTACAAACCTCATAGTACCCAATGTTTTTTGTAAAAATACTTGCACAATTTAAACCATGAGCAAGAAATATTTCTTGAATTTCCATTAATGTTTTTAACAGTGTAATTGGCTCATTGTATCATTTCAAGAAATCTTCTGACATATTTAATTTAAATGTTTCCCACAAAGTAAATGCATCAGGTACATTGCAAATGAATGCAAATTGTTCTCTCATTTGCTTTGGTATTTGACATAGTGCTGCTTCTTCCAGACACCTCTCCCATTCTGTATCATCTGCTAAGATGTTTTGATGTTTTGCAGCTAATAGGAAAGTATAATAAACTATGTAATTGACTGTGCGTAAATGTTCATAACTTTGTGTACCTGGAACATGTAAAATAAGTAATCTTAAACTGAAACGTTCAATGTCTCTTGGACTGACAGTATAAATTTGTGGCATAATTTTATGCGTATCTCTTTTTCGTTTAAAAATACATAGTGATATGGAATCGTGCAGATTATCAAGTTAGTGTTGTAAAATGGTGGCAATATTCTATTTGTTACGCGCCTCAGGAGCATTTTGCGTGTTTTCTAACAGTGTTTTTTGTTACCTCGTACGTGCCGGTCAAAGTCTTATGTGACTGGCGGTGTTTTGCGAGATTCATGGTCGTGTAGCCTTGTTTTCATTTTTTTCGGCCGCCTTTTTTTTTCTTGCTTAGGTGATTTTTGAGTGCCTAAACTCGGCAAATTCAACTAAAATTCGCATTCCACCTTACTCCCAAACATCATGGCTGTTCCCCCATGCTATGTGTGATGTTTTTTTATTTTGTATTTTTTTTGTGTATTTATTTGTTTTTTTGTGTATTTAGTTTTTTTTGCGGTTCAGCCGTTAAGTTCGTATTTTTGCTATGTCGTATTTTTTTTTCTTCTTGTGTATGAGAGTGCGGCAAGTTAACGTTGGGGTGGAGTTTTGTGGGTTGGTTTGAGGCGCCATAGGACTAAAGTGCTGCGAGTTCACGTTTGTGTGAGGGAGTTCTGTGTGGTGTTTTTAGGCGTCGTAGGACAAAGTGCTTGGAGTTAACGATTGTGTGGGTTTGTGTTGTTACAAAGTGAGGCGCCGTAAAGCCTCCACCTCCGCAAATGTGGCCCCTCATTTTGCAAGGGTCCACATTTGTGGCCAGAACTGTGTCCCTCACTTTGCGAGGGACGCAGTTCTGGCAAGCTCACAAAGCGTAATGAAGTTTCGTAGTTTGAAAACTATTATATGTGATTGTCTGTTATCAGTGGCGTGTTTCTGCCTAGGCCAACAAAGCCTAGGCTGCTGGGGGGTTGTGGACTAAATGGGGTACTGGCGAGTGAATCTGGCTGCTGGGGGGTGAATAGGGGGGGGGATATGTTTTTGCACCGGGGGCCCTCCATTCACTACCTCTGCCACTCACTAGCAGTGCAGAGTCTTACAATAGGAACCTTGCTTTGAGCTCAGCTAGATCTTAAATGCTTTACTTGTAACAGATTGGCTGACCCCCAGCACCCGTCAATGACTAGGGGGTGGAGTTATGACACAGAAACAATCTCATGTTTCCAAGGTTTCCCCTGTCGTCTACTCCATCTGTGAGTAACTACACGCTGTGGATTCAGAGGAACAATCAGCGGTATCTTCCTTGGCCTCTGAAACTGGATGACAACATTGTTTTCAGTTAATATTTGTGTGGTCTGAGATAAGGCCAATAGATGGGGATTTCTGTCTCACCATGTTAATACTTCACCTGCTGCATCTTTCTATATGTATATATTTCTTCATACAATCTGCCTTGAAATATACTCTGACACTGAGAAATAGAGACCATGGAGTATAATACACACAGCAGAGCAATTTAAGTAGATACATTTATTTTCACTACCCTGGCCCTATTTGTCAAATTTCCAAAGTAATGCTATCTAGGATTGGTAAAATAGCAACAAAAAGATATTATTGTAACTATCACATAAAATAGTTGTCAAACTACGAAACGTCGCCACGCTTTGCGAGCTTGCAAGAACTGCGTCCCTTGCAAAGCGAGGGGCTGCATTTGCGGAAGGTGGAGGTTCCAACGTCGGCTGCAATGAGCCGAAGGCTCATTGCAGGCCGCAAATGCGGACCCTTGCAAAGCGAGCGGTTGCTTTTGCGGAGGTGGAGGCTCCATGCCAACTCACAAGCGGTTACAAACATCCCCAGAACTTTGATAAAATAGATCTAACACGCAATGACTAAATACAGACTTACACAAAAAAATACGAGCCATGGGTCTTAGAACGAAAAAATTACGGACCTACACTAAAAAAATACGAGCCGCGGGACTTAGAAAAAAAAACATTACGAACTCGCAAAAATACGACCTTAACAGCCGAGCCGTGCGCAGCTGAAAACATTAAAAAAATAAATAAATACACACAAAAATAACATAAAAAGCTAACCTACAGCAAGGGGGTGTATCCAGGACCTCTGCAAGTGAAGTTACACCTCAATTTAAGTCCAATTTACTGAGTTTAGACACATGAAAATCCCCTAAGCGAGAGAAAAAATGGTCGCCGAAAAAAACAAAAACAAGGCTACACAACCCTAAAGCCGCAAAACAACAACAACCACATTCAGCTTTTCCAAAAGATACACTTTTAGCAAGGAGGCTAAATAATCCACACCCGCGTACCACATACACATTCGCCGCCATTTTACAACACTAACTTACACAATGCGGAAGTACACAGCTACACTAACGGCTTCCCCTTGTGCATGCAGCCTATTTACACTACATACTGCACACATTGCTGACATTTACATCTTAGCTCCACAACAGTGCAAACCTACATTGTATGCTGCAGGAACATCAAAACTGATTGTCAGCTCTTCAGCACAATGCTTCCTGCATATATTACTTACAAATAGGTAAAGTATATTAATTTATTACATATTAAATCAGCATAAAAAAATACATATGCACAAAAAAAACACTATCGCAATAAACGCAAAAGCCATTCACTGCGCACCTCACAACGAGCGCCAACGCTGCTGATAGCACACAATCTACACCAGGGGACAGCCTTGCAATAAGCACAGAAAGCAGATCAGTGCACACCTTACAATGACAGGAAAAGTGCCTCTGATAAAAAAAAAATTACAACAACCAAGAGGCTTGCAGGGGATACAGCGGAAGGGGTGAAAGACAGAGGGGAGAAAGAGACAGACACAGGGAAGGGAGAGGGGGAAGAGACACAGTGGAAGGGTAGGGGAGAGACACAAGGGAGGGAGAGTGGGGAAGAGACACAGGGGAATGAGAGGGGGAAGAGACAGGGAAGGAGAGGGGGAAGAGACAAAGGGGAGGGAGATGGGGGAATAGACACAGGAGAGGGAGGAGGGGGGAACAGACACATGGGAGGGGGCAGATACTCAGGGTGGAGACACACAGGAGAAGGGGGAAGAAACATGGGGAAAGAGATACAGGTGAGGGGGAAAGAGATACAGGACAGAGAGTGGGTGAAGAGACACAGTGTCATTATATCATCATATACATAGTTGTAGTAGTTACAATTTGTCGGCCTCTCGATGAGTGCCAAAGGCCCGAAAGCTACAGGATTGACAGGGGCTGCAATGTAGGCATCGCCAAAGGCGCTCATTGCAAGGCCTACGATGAGCGCCGGAGGCCGTAGGCCTTTGGCGCTCATCGCAAGGCCTGCAAGACTTTTAAAAATATACAGCTTTAACGGCCTCCATTTTGTTCAACCCTGTAACTCTGAAGCCGTTCGGGGGTTGCTAAAAGACCCTAATTGATTACAAAATTAGCTTACAACCTCACACAGTACAGCGTGCGAGCCAGGGAGCCTATAAGTGAGGTTGAAACCTAATTTGCTATTGCTCAGAAAACGGCCATGTGAGAAAAGAAATGGCAGCCGTAAAGCCATAAAAAATTCTGAAAACAGTAAATCCCAAGCACATTTCAGACTTGGGGAAATGTATCAATTTACGAAGCACGCAAATAGATTTAAACCCACTGTCGGCTGCAAATTACAGCAAAAAAAGCTAAATAGAGCATTCACAGTGCTTTTCCTGCCCAAACCAACAGTTTGAGCTTGTGACTATGGCTATATATAGTGGCTGATTTCCAGATCTTTCTCACTTTCTCTTCAGGTGATGAACAGTGTGACTGGACATTTATCTGCTGGCGTACTTTTTGAAGAGACATTGTTAGCTCTTTAGGATTTGGGTTACAGAAAATTACAGAGAATAGGTAAAGTATAATTACTTACTAATTAATTAATTGATTCATTAAGTAATTAATCTTTAAAAAAAAGGAACATTAATATTATTTTGTTAAAAGTGCAAAAATATGTGGGATAACAACATTAGTTATGTGTAGTAATATTTAGAAGAAATAAAATAGTTGTTTAATAAAAAAAATAAAAAAAGGGATACTTTTACAGGTAAAAAAAAAAGTTAATTTAAAGATAGTAGGTTATTCATCAAGAAAATAATAAAAAAAATGTTTTTAACTGATTTCACAGTTTGCTGCTCTCAATTGAAAAAGTTGGAAAAGACACTTGCTGACCACAGTGTGACCGCATTTGTGGGCTACAGTCAGAGTTGATTGACAGCTCTGCAGGATTTCACCTTCAACTACTTAGAGATAAGAGGTACAGTATATTTATTTTCTAAATAATAAAATTTAAAAAAGATTGTAAAAATAATTAAAACAAAAGAGTAATAGCATTAATAACTACAGAGATTAAAAATTAGAAGAGCATAATTTAATGTTGAGAATTGGGGTTAACTAAAAGTATATTAATACAGAACATAATCATTATAGGCAAGATGCAGCAGCTATTAATAATTTAATATCTTCTGATAGGATTAATAACTATTGATTGAAATAAACCCCAAAACATTTTTAAAAAAGTACTGTACTGCTGTCTAAACATAAGAAATAGAATTAATTACAATGGAACATAGTTTGCAGATGCTGACACTTACATTCCTCTTCCAGATTGAACAAAAAGCTGGATATAATTGACAGACCATCAGAAGTGGAAAATAAGAGCAGAGCCAGAAAAATAAAGGAAGTTGCAAGAGTCAATCAATTACAACTTCAGGTAAGCAGAAAAAAAAAATATTACTAACATTTAAAACTTCAAAAAAACATCAATCATATCCTAAAAAATATATATATATTTTAAATTACAGATTACTTTGGAGAATCAACAAAACAGCAAAGAAGTCAAACAACGGCTGGCAAGGGACAGCAAACAAAGATGGAGAGATTGACAGTCGCCCAAGACGAGGAAAGGCATAAAAGAAGAAGAACGTGAGAAACTTTGAAAGAGAAGAAAAATGTCCAAAAAATCTAAAACAACCGATAAGGATAATGCATATGAACAATAAGGTAACGAGAGTAATATGGATATAGATAGTAATAGTGATATATGTTGTCAGGAGAGTCTATTATTTAGATCTATAACAGTAAAGCCTCACAATTGGGGTATGTTGAATGTGGTTTGTCAGTTTTGTGGGGCTTATCATTTTAAACAGGAAAGACCCAGAGATGGTGAGTTCATTAGTTGCTGTCAAAAAGGAAAGGTAAGACTTCCAGAAAGAGAAGAATCACCCACATACTTACAAAGTATCATGAGTGACCCGACTTTTCCAAATTACACTAATTAAAAAAAAAACATAAGATCTTAATATAGTGCATTTCTTTTGCATCTATAGGTGCAACATTAGCTACTAATGTTGAAGGACATGGCCCTTACTGCTTTAAAGTCCATGGCCAAATTTACCACTGTACTTCACATTTACATCCAGAAGAAGGCGAGCAAAGAAATTTGCTCAGCTATGTCCTAAATACAATGGAAGCTGTGAAACAACGTATGCAGCTTTCAGAAAATAAAAAATGCTTAGCGACTGTTTTTGAAGAGCTTGATAAAATTATAGCCAAAAACCCATACTGTATACTCAAGAGAAAATACACACTGAAAGTGTGAAGGCACAATGGGGCAGTGACAGACAGCAAAGAGCGAGCAACAAGATAGCACACGCAGCGTGGGGAGGGCGACGCTGGAGCGTGTGCACAGAAATAAAGTGGGAGTGGGTTTATAAAGGGCGGAGGGAGAGGGGCACTCCAACAATCACCAGTTAACTTATTACCTGGACACACACACATATATATATATATATATATATATATATATATATATATACCGTATTGGTCTGAATATAAGCCGCACCTTTTTTCCGATTTTTGAGCTTGCGAGTTACGGGTTTGTTTAGCTGTGTAGTTCCGCATTTTGTCATATTAATGTTATTAGTTTGCAGTTAGTGTTCTAAAATGGCTGCGATTGTGTATGTGTTAGGCGGGTGTGGAGCATTTAGCGTCCTTCCTAATAGTGTATTTAGTAGGTTGTATGTGTCTGTGTAAATGGCGTATGTGCTTGGCGGTGTTTTAAGAGCTTAAGGTTCATGTAGCCTTGTTTTCGTTTTTTTCGGCGGACATTTTATCTCACGCTTAGGGGATTTTTAAGAGGCAAAAATCTTTAAATTCTATTTAAATTGGCGTGTAACCTCATTCCCAGACGTCCTACCTGTCCCTTCTTGCTGTGTGTGTATTTTATTTTAGTTTGTTTACAGTGTTGTTTTCGTGTTTTTCGCTGTGCATGGTACGGCCGTTAAGTTCGTATTTTTTGCGGCTCGTATTTACGGGCTGTAATTTTTTATAGGCTATTTTTCCAAGGGCCACGGGTCTCGCACTTTGAATTGTGCATTTGAGTGTATTTGAGTTTTGTGTTGATGTGTAGTTCTGCGGGTTGTAGGCATGATGCGCAAGTCGTGCGTGGTCGTAGGGAAGAGCACCTATGGCGCTCATCTCCACCAGCACAGTGAGCGCCTTCGGCGCTCCCTGCCTTAAGTCATAAGGGGTCATAGGGATGAGCGCTTCGCAAGGTCCGCAGTAAGGGCCTGTAAATGCAGCCGCAGTTGCAGTGGGCTCGCTTATGGGGGTCTATATAGAACCCCATAAGTGATGGGGTTAAAAAGAGGCTTATGGGTGGCTTATGGGTGGTCTGTATATAGACCCATAAGTGATAAGGTTAAATAGAGGCTTATGGGGTTCTGTATAGGCTTTATAAGTGATGGGGTTAAATAGAGGCTTATGGGGGTCTGTATAAACCCCCATGAGTAATAGGGTTATTTTTTATTTAGCATGGGTCCTTTAAGGACCTTTACGGCCCTTTAAGGACCCTCAAGGCAGGAAATTAAAATTTTTAATGTAGCAGGAGCCCTATCAGGACCCCCGCTGCAAGGGTTAATGTAGGGACCATGCTGGGAGCCAATAAGGACCCCCAGCATTTGGGGGGTTCATTTTAGGTGCTGGAGGGATACTTACCCTGCCTTAACCATTTAGGTGCCGCAGGCCCTTTAAGGACCTGAGGCGTGGAATACATTTTTTTTAAATGTAGTGGGGGTCTTGATCAGGACCCCCACTGCAAGGGTTAATGTGGGGACACTACGGGGCTCTTGATGGGGACCCCCAGCATGGGTCTAATGTGGGCTCACTGCGGGGGTCCCGATTGGGTCCCCTGCAGCAGGGTTTTATTTAGTGAGACTGCGAGAGCACTCGCAGCTTTTAGTACCGTCATGATGACTGTCCCAACTCACATTGGCTGATGGTGAGCAGAAGCTCTGAGCTTGCACTCTCAAGCCCAGCTCTGCTCACGTCGGAAACATGGGTTTATGATTTCAGATGTCGGGCAGCAAGTCTTGGCCTTGGCTAATTAAATAGCCTCGGAAACACGGGGGAAAACGCAGCTCACAAATGAGGCTAATTGTAAGTATGCCAATAAACCAGATACTTACTTACTTAGGCCCTCATTCAATTGCGATTTGGCCAATTGAATAAGGCTCTAAATAAGCACATAGCATATATTTTTTAAAGAAGTTTTTAGTTAGTAAACATCTATGCAAAATCAAGGTTTTCACTAACTAAAAACTTCTTTAAAAAATATATGCTATGTGCTTATTTAGAGCCTTATTCAATTGGCCAAATCGCAATTGAATGAGGGCCTTACTGACTACTACGTTAATATCAGCCTCGCTATAGAACCTAATGACTTAATGGAACAATCAGAGTTAACAAGTGATCCAAACATGATAGTTCTTGCTTTTGAACATTTCTATACTAAATTATAAGAACGGAAATCTTACGCAGACAATAATTTAACAGACCTAGGGCCCTATTAAATTTGGCGATTTTGAGTTCCCAAAGCCCGTAAAGGAGTCTGCAAAAGGTATGGCTATTAAATTGGCCTCTTTTAGCTACCCGCAAATGATCTGCAGGTTACAGGCAGAAAAAAAGTACGCGCTGTCAAAATCTGAACTCCGTCCCAGCTAAACCTTTGATCTGTCAAGCACGTAAATGTTACAATCGAAAATTGCTAATAAATTGCTACAATTCCCCAAAGACGCACTGGCATTTAAACACGAATATGGCAAATGTAGCCAAAAATATTACGGGCTCCAAATAGTACCCGCAAAGGGTCTTAACACTGTAAAAGACAATACAAACACACCACTGGACTTTAAAATATGGGGAAAGCTAAAGAAGAGGGAGCCTTTAGCTTTTTAGAAACAGCAACTAAAGTACTACACAGGGTATACATGACACCTGACAGACTAAATAAGATAAATCCGCTTTCCCCTCCTGAGTGCTTTAGGAACTGCTCAGATAGAGGAACCTTTGGCCACATCTGGTGGGACTGCCCAAAAGTACAGGCCCTGTGGCGAAGGATAACTGCAATGATCACTGAGGTATTAGACAGGGAAATACACCCCTCTAGGGAGACATGCTTATTGGGAATGCCAGTACTGAACGTTAGTAAGAACCATAACAAGTGGATACAAATGGTCATGCTGGCAACCAAAAGCCACATTGCAAAGAATTGGAAATCACCGCATTTAGACACCCAAGAGGTTATAAAAAAATTAAACCACATCATGATTTATGAAAAAATTACGCATTCAATAAACAACTACTTCTCCACTTTTAGTCAAATTTGGGACAGATGGGTGGAGTCGGACAAAGCTATTTTAATTTAACAAAAACTTGATTTAGAGTGGAAATTAGTACACTAGGAAGGGAAGGCGTAATCGGATGAGGCGGAGACTCCAGGCCGGGGTGACGAGTGTCTTGGGCGTTGACAACTATTGGCGAATTGAGTAAACTGAAGAAGGCAGGAAGAAGGAGGAAAAAAAAAAAAGCAAGGAAGATACAGGTAATAAGTTCATTGACTTGTTTATTCATTGTTTGTTCGATGTTATACTTCCCATATACTAGGTGAATAATGTAATTCTCAAGCTATGCAAAATTGAAAATCTCACATGTAAAAATTTGACAAGTTTAGTATTGAAAAGTCAATTGCTAGGGAAGGAATAGCTAGCAGGCATTTCCTGCAAAGTTGAGAAAACGGAAAAAGGTTATGGTGGACACATAAAGCAGACACCCAATATTGTCAGGACAGGATAATCATTATTGACAACAAAGTTGCACAAGATATCTAAAATATTGTTAAAAAAAACCTGTTTATGCAAAATTGTGTTGGACCTGCGAGTCCAACAGTATTGTGTTATTGAACACTGCTTATGTGTCAATAAAAAGATTTTGAAAAAAAAAAAATATATATGGGGAAAGCAATGAAATACATTACAATTCATTGCACAAGAATCCTCAAATAAAAAATTGGCATTTAAAAAAAAAAAATTTTATCATATGTTGGAATGGTCATGCACATGGCAATATGAAAAGTCATGCGGCAACATGCATAAAGCAATTAAAGAGGCGGCATTGCGGGGCCACGCCCAGGAAGGGGTTAGTCTGTATGTGGGACTAGCCGGGCAAACATCGCTGAAGCTCTGCTAGAGTGTCGTTAAGGCTGTCCAAGCTGTGTATCTCAAACATGCTATACAACGGCCTAATAGGCCTGAACCCCGACGCAACACCTCTTTGAGGCTGACCGCCTGAGGCCGGGTCCAAAACAAAGTTGATGGATATCTGAACCACACTACTGGGGCATAGCGGCCTGAAGTGCTGGTGGAAACTGACTGAGCCTGTGAGGAGAATATCCGGGGTGGTTCGTGAGAGGAGCCAGTTAAAGGAGACCTCAAACCATAAGGTGAACGGGAGCTTGTGTTATGCCCCAGGTGAGGGTAGCCGGTGTGCCGTGCTGATTTATTCTACTGGGCACCCGGGGCTGGTGAGCATTTGCCGCTGAGAGGGGGTCTACTCCTTTTTTTACCATTGTGGGGACTGGCTTCAGGTTAATCTATCCCGCAGCAGGTAACGCTGCCAACGCCCTGTTGCTATGAAAGTCTGACTTTGCGGAGGGTGAGTGCATGTTTGTATTGCTTCTGCTGCAATTACTCCCAGAATATAACACCTGCATGTGAGGGCCAATTTGAATGATAGAAGTGGAGGAAAATAAGAAAGCTGCTGTGAAGTGTCCCCCATATGATGGGCTTTGAAGAATAAGATGGGATTTTTTTTAGCCCATATAAATAGGCCCATTGGGTCTTATTAACCAGCATTGTCCAATTTACACCTATTGTGACATTTCCTATCGGTCTCATGAGGCTGGGGGGAACTTGATGGGAGAAAAGCGACTCTGCAAGCAAGATATATTATATATGCCTTTTGGTATTTAAAACTGTTCAGCAAAGAAGAGCAAGTTACAAACTGGACTATCTGTATACAATTTTTTATACACTCCTATTCTCCCATTTCTCTTCTCTTTTTCTTTTGGTTTTTGAGATAGCCCTGTGGTATCTATGCATAGGTCTAAAGAACAACAAGCCCCTAGGGGTAAAGGCTCTAAAAAAACATTACAAAACAATAGCTCAAAATCCATAGCTAATTTTCTCTCTCCTGTAGATAAAGAGAATAGACAGGACAAGAGAGAATCATATTCACTCTCTCAGTCCACGTTAGACTTTTCTGAAACTCCTATAGAAGCTGAGGTTATTATAGGAGATGAATCTGTGAGAGAGACCACTCCTGAAGAACCTCTAACAGCTTCAGCGTTAAAGACAACTATGACAGCTCTTCTAATGGAGTTTCAGATATCCATCAGGGGAGAACTGATAGGCGAAATTAAAAATAATGCTAAGAATGTAAAAACATTAACAGATAGAACAGAAATTGT
This sequence comes from Discoglossus pictus, assembly GCA_027410445.1. Lineage (NCBI taxonomy): Eukaryota > Metazoa > Chordata > Amphibia > Anura > Alytidae > Discoglossus > Discoglossus pictus. Next base: position 252,590 of record JAPZIH010001121.1, read on the forward strand.
AGAACAGACTCAAGAGATTATTTTGAAGAATAATGATGAATTAAAGAGAGAGATAATGGGACTTAAAGAGGAGATCCAGACGCTAAAGAGCCAAAATCTCAGATTAGCGGAAGCTGAAAAACGATATAATATTAGAATCCATGGTATATTAGAGTCTGTTACCTTTAAAAAACTCCATCAATTTGTGGAATCCTTTCTGTTAAGCTTAGTGGAGTGCCAGAGCGAGAAGCCTATAGAGAGATTATACCGGATTCCTCTTCCACCTAACATGGGCAAAGAAATTGCTAGGGATGTAATTGTAAAACTGCATCATATGTTCTATAGAGAAGCAATACTAAAAGCTTCATTTAATAAAAAATGTTTTTAGAGTCCATATGAAAATCTTAAAATATTCCCAGATTTGACAGGAGAAATTTTATTTCAACGTAAGAAACTTCAATTTGTGACTAAAGTTTTGAGAGACAAACAGATTTCCTATAGATGGGGAAATCCCCAAAAATTGTTTTTTTGGTATTAGAATCACAGATACATTATTAATGACACTTTGGAAGGGGAGAATTTCCTGACAAAATTAAATAAAAGTCAGTAAATATATGTTTGTTCACAGCGGTTATTTAAATATGTATTGGAATATAAATATTAGATTGTCTTCAATCAAAACATTTTTGTAAAGAGTAGTGTATATGTATTATTTTGATAGAAAAAGGGAAAAAAAAAAAAAGGAAAAAAAAATTGAATGGTATTTTTTTGCTGCTAATTTAGAAGTAACATATAGATGGTACACTTTAATGAATTTAGATAATGGGGAAAATATACCATGTTTTGATTAATATTTTTTAAATTACTGTTTTACTACGGTACATTTAAAGAGTAAAATATAAACTCACTAGTTGTTGGGTAACTTTTTAGATGTGAATATATATTTTCACTTTTTTTAATATTAACACGAGGGAAACAAAAAAGAAAACACTAACCTAGATAATGGGTAAAAATATATTAGTATTTAATAATGACACTAAGAAAATTTACTTTTATAAATTAGTGAGCAAAATACAATTCAATAGTTGATTCCTATAAGGAAAGGGGTTCACAACTGGAGTAGGGAATTTAAAGGGAGAGTTCTATTTGAAATTCTCTCAAATTAAAGGGAATAATATAAACATCTAGAGTAGGATTTAAAGCTTGGACACCCAAGATAATAGTAAAAAAACAGATAGAGGGTACAATAGAGCTTCGGCTAAGGCTTTCAGATGTATTCATCTGACATTGTTGCATCACGGGAGGGACTCTTCCTCTTCAAGGAGGACTGCTTACCGATATGCTTTGAGGAGGGATGAATGTTTTATGTTTGGTTTATGTATTGGTGTATATTTGTATTTGTGGACTGGAATTAAAGTTATTCCAGGGGAACGGGGACTGACCATCATTTCTATTGTGATGCTAACAGCATGTCATTAAAGATAGTAACGCAAAACGTTCAGGGACTGAATCATCTAGCTAAACATAGTTTTTTTCTAAAGAGCTTTCTGCAGCAAAAAGCAGATATAATCTGCTTGCAGGAGACTCATTGGCAGGGAGCTCCAATTAAATTTTTTAATACACATTATAAAGTCGCATACAATTCAATGTATAAGAAAAAGGCAAGGGGTACCTCAATTTTTTTTAGTAACAAACTTATGGTCACAGAGGAATTTGTGGAAATAGATCAGGAGGGTCGTTATATATTATGGATAGGCACAATTGACCACCAAAAATACTCAATATTGAATGTATACGTGCCGAATAGATCCCAAATTAAATTTCTTAGTAAAATCTTTAAAAAGTTTAATAAACTGATACAGGGATCTCTTATCGTTTGTGGAGATTTCAATATGCTCTCAGACCCAATTAAAGATAGAAAATCTGAAAATCGTTCACCTCCAGACTCATCAGTGATAAGATTGTCAAAACAGTTTATTTCTCTGATGACAAAATATCATTTAATTGATGTTTGGAGAGTATTGCACACCAATGAAAAGGATTTTACTTGTTTTTCTCCAAGACATCATACATATTCTAGGTTAGATAATTTTTTTGTTGATATCAATACACTTAAAAGAACTTTGAGAGTTGATATTGGGCCAAGAGTGTGGTCGGATCATGCTCTAGTTAACTTGGAATTGTTTTCAAAAAATTCTTCCATTAACTCAAAATCTTGGAGATTTGATTCCTCACTCATTGACTCAGAGACAAGTCGGGATTATCTTAAAAAAGAAATTGATTTCTTTTATCAAGTAAACTCGGCTTCAGTAGAATCTAACATTACACTTTGGAACACATATAAGGCTTTTATAAGAGGGATCCTGATTAAATTGCAAAGTCAAAGGAAAAGAGAAAGACGAACTCCTTTGAGAGAATTATATATCCAATTATATAATCTGGAACTAAGAAATAAAATTAATCCTAATGCTTCTGACTCGATGTTGATTAAAAAAATCCAATTGCAGATTAAATCCTTTAATCAGATGAGAACTGATAAGTCTATATGGCTTTTACAACAAAAAATTTACCATTATGGGAGTAAACCAAGTAAAATCTTAGCAAATAAACTTAGATCTCATGCTACTAAAAAAAGGGTTGATTATATTTATCACAATGGAACCTATCTTAATAACCCAGTCCAGATAGCAGAAGCATTTGAACAGTATTATTCTAGGTTATATAATTTGGAATTTGATCCTTCTTTTCAGAAGCCATCTCTGGAGGTCATTCAACATTTTTTGAATGAAATAGATTTGCCGCAAGTTTCACCAGAGGAAGTTTTAACACTAAATAATGATTTTTCCGAAAAAGAGATTTGTGACGTTATCTCTAAATTGAAGTTGGGTACTGCCCCAGGCCCAGATGGTTTTGGAAATAACTACTATAGGTCTTTGGTAACAACCCTAGTCCCACATTTAAAAAATCTTTTTAATGAGATTAAAAGAAAGGGGCATATTCCTTCAGAAATGTCAGAGGCTCTGATTATCACTATACCAAAAAAAGACACAGGTATATTGGAATGTGAAGACTTCCGCCCCATTTCACTTTTGAATGTTGATGTAAAAATGTATGCTAAAATGCTGGCGGATAGATTGAGTGAGGTTATTCACAAACTTGTATCAATAGATCAAACTGGATTTGTACGGGGACGTTTGGGCTCCCACAATACCAGACGCATGTTGGATTTGATTTCATATTCTAAACACAATCTTCTCCCAACGGTGTTTCTATCAATGGACGCAGAGAAGGCCTTTGACCGGGTCGGATGGGATTTTATCAGGTGTGTACTCCAGAAATATGGCCTTGGCTCTTTTGGGTCTAAGTCCATTGGAGCATTATACTCTTCCCCATCCGCTTCGGTCATTGGAAATGGGTTTAAAACGCAGAGATTTGCAGTTACTAATGGAACGAGACAGGGGTGTCCCCTTTCTCCGATAATCTTTGCATTGATATTGGAGCCCATGGCGGTTTCTATAAGAGATAACCCCTCTATTCATGGAATTACAGTTGGTGGGATACAGCATAAAATAATGCTGTATGCCGATGATGCGGTTGTGTTTGTGTCTAACCCCATTGACTCTTTGAAAACTTTGCATGTAATAATAGATAAATATTCTAAAGCCTCTAACTATAAAATTAATATCTCTAAGTCACAGGTTTTGGCTCTTAATTTAGCCAGTCTGGAAAAAGATTACTTGAAATCCATCTACCAGTATAATTGGCATTCTAATACCATAACTCATATGGGAATCATATTTTATAATTCTATCCAGTTAATAATTAAAAACAACTATAAGGAGCTATTAAATAAACTTACGAAAATTGTTTCCTCCTGGAGACCTTGGAATTTAACTTTAACAGCTAGAATAGCAGCAGCCAAAATGTCGCTTCTTCCAAGATTAAGCTATATATTTAGATCTATTCCTATACCTTTATCCAAATCTTTTATAGTACATTTTCAACAAATAATAGACAAATTTATTTTTCAGGGGAAAAACAACAGAATAAAGAAAGTTATAATTTCCAGAACATTTAGGAAAGGGGGACTAGCATACCCAATGATTCAGACCTATCATGATGCTACAATGTTTTCACATGCAGTCAAATGTATAGAAAGTTTGAACGTGGTAGGTTGGCTGCAGGTTGAAAGATGTTTAGTAGTTAAGGATTCTTTAGGCTGGTTGATGTTTAGGAAGGAGTTAAAAAAAGAACTCTTTTTAGAAGGGTCTGATATTGTTCTTGAAATACTTTTGATAAACATAAATTGAGATCTCAATTAATGCCTTTTCCTAGCCCTATCCTTCCGATTTTATTATTAGAGAGAGAATTGAACTTATCATTTTTGGGTGGATGGAGAGCATTTGGCATTTGTTGTTTGAGAGACTTACATATTGGCAACTCTTGGGCTTCTTTTGAAGACTTGAAGGAAAAATTTGGGCTTCCTCATAAAAGTTGGCTTGAATATAATAGACTTCTGGCTGCGTTCAGAGATTCAATCTATTCTAGTTTTAAAGTTAGATCTTTACCTTCTTTTGAAAAACTAATGATTCTAGAAGATAGAAAGCACTTAATATCTAATTGTTATAACATCTTGCGGGAGGAAATGGATAAATGCCCATTTAACAAATCTAAAATTAAATTTCTTTTAATCTCTCTTGGTCAGAAGAAGAATGGTCCGATTCATTTATTCTCACAGATCAAATAATTAAAAATACATCATACAGAGAGCTACACTTTAAATTAAGTACTCAATGGTATTATGTTCCAACCAAAATGGCTCAGATTACTAAAAAATTTAATCTGAAGTTTTGTTGGAGGAACTGTGGTTTGGTGGGTTCACATGCCCATATATGGTGGAGTTGCCCAATAATTCAACAATTTTGGGAAACTTGTTTTGGGCATATTAGGAATAGTTTGGGCATTACCATTTCCTTTTCTGTAGAAAATGTTTTATTTCACATCTTTTCGAATCGTAATTGCGTTTTTACTTCAGATATTCATGGCAACTAAACTGTTGATAGCAAGGAGATGGGGTCAGTCTTCCGTTCCCTCTTGGGGTGATATCACATATATGGTAGATAGAAACAGAAATATTGAAAAATCTCTTCAAGAGCAAGGTCTTATAAAAATAAAACTTTATAAATGGAAAATTTGGGATCAAAATAAAGATCTTTCTCGGTTATGATTTAAGTTTTAATATCTCTGGGACTTAGCTCCCAGAAATTATAATTTCTGGTACAAGTTCACAATATGTATTGTAAATGTATGTCTTGTCTTTTTATTTTGTTGTTTTTTTGCTGTGTACTCTGTTTTATATATTTATATTGTAATTGTCTACTTTTGATACCAATAAAAAAAAAAAATCAATTAAAGACACACTACCATATTTAAATTGCAACACAAAAGCATGCAACTGCCTTCCATATTAACCCTCTCTTACTCACAGAGGCTCTCATGTGGACCCTAATATATAAATATAATTGCATATACATCTGGCTCATCACATCTTCATTGTGAAAAGAAATAGTGGCCAAACATTTTAGATTTGGTTGTTCAGTCCTTCAGTTGTATCTGACTCTCTGTCACCCTATGGACTGCAGCACATTCAGCTATGTATCTGTCTGTGCTTTTCCACAAGGTTTGTATGCCAAAGATACTGGAGTGGGTTGTGTTGGGGAAAAATACAAATATCCATGTAAATATAAGTGTATACACATACATTTATAACCTTTTGTAGCACATTTTATATTGCTAAATGTAAGATCTAAAACAGTTAATTATGATTTTCCCTAATTCAGCAGTTTTACTAAGAAACAAAAAACATTTCTAAAGCCACAACTAGTCTAGGCAAGGATAGCACTCAAGGCTAGAACAAATTGATTACTGCACATGAATTATAACAATAAGGTGATCTGCGCACCTTCCTCTTTTGATGCATGCTAGGTACATGTTTGACTCTTAATTAGCTTATAAATGTAAATAATCTTTTATTGGCTTAGAAGGTGGGAGGTATTGGTCTGGATGTATTCTGTATGTAGGACTGTTAAAAAAAGATATATTTGTATGTATTCCTTGCTAGCAACAGACATTGTATACGCTTTTCTGTTGCTGCCCCACGCGTGCCCCAAAAATATGAAAATAATAAGAGAAATTTGTGTTTTTGTATCATGACTAGGTTTTGGAGTAGAATGGCAGTTTGTGGATTTTTTTTTTCTTCTACAGTTGACAGTTCCTTCTCCAGTGACTGTGATTAGTCTGACCTCTATGCTATGACCTGCCCACCTAGAGTGACCCTACATGGTATAGCTCACAGCCCCTTCACCATCACAAGGTAGTGATCCAGAAGAGGAACAGGGAAATATACTCCACACTAACCTACTCTAACCTATCAAGAAGGTCCGCAAACACACATGGAGGCTGTGCAGAGGCATGTGGAGCAACAGCCAACTCACCTCCATCAGGGATAATCTCCGCTTTACAATCCTGGAAAGTCCAACGCCAGTGATGGTGGCATGTGCCAAGATGTATACCCATTATCATTTGGTGAAATCCCATCAAGTGTTTAGCTATCAATCTATTTACATTATCACCTGTCATATTGTTATCAGGCCTTCAAGAGAATGTTATTACTACAGAGTATCACAATTGGACCTGTCATGTTTATGAACCCTTAGTTATATATATCTGAATCTGATGAAAAAAAGATCCTCACAAATCACTCCAGTTAATTAAGGAAACCATTAATGTGCATAGCACTTACAACTTGTCTATATCTGCTCAATGAAACAGATGCTTAAACCTCTGGACCGTGCAATCCAATCCAGTTTCACACATACAGATTTGTTCCCAGAAATTAAGTGGTAAAAAAAAAAGTGCCAACACCCGGTATATGCTAATGACGTGGCGGTCTGGCGCACATGTGACGTCACCAGGTCAAGGAGCAGAGCGGAGGCCGGAGCAGAAGCAGGTAAGTGAGGGGGAGGTATTTAGGGGGGTTTAGGTTGAGGAGGAGGGGGGTTTAAAATGAGGATGGGGGTTAGAGGAGGGAGGTTGAGGAGGGGGTTGAGGATGGGGCGTTTAGGTTGAGGAGGAGGGGGGTTTAAAATGAGGATGGGGTTGAGGAGGGAGGTTGAGGAGGGGGTTGAGGATGAGGGGTTGAGAAGGGAGGATGAGGAGGGAGGTTGAGGAGGGGGTTGAGGATGAGGAGGGAGGTTGAGGATGAGGAGGGGGGTTGAGGATGAGGAGTTGAGGTTGAGGAGGGGGGTTGAGGTTGAGGAGGGGGGATGAGGATAGGGGGTTGAGGAAGGAGGATGAGGATTTGGGGGGTTGAGGGGATTTGAGGATGGGGGTTGAGGAGGGGGTTGAGGATGGAGGGGTTGAGGAAGGAGGTTGAGGAGGGGGGTTGAGGATGAGGAGGGGGGTTGAGGATGAGGAGGGGGGTTGAGGTTGAGGAGGGGGGTTGAGGAAGGAGGATGAGGATGGGGGGTTGAAAAGGGGGTTGAGGATGGGGGGTTTGAGGAGGGGGTTGAGGAGGGAGGATGAGGAATGAGGTTGAGGAGAGGGTTGAGGGTGAGGAGGGAGGTTGAGGTTGAGGATTTTGCTTCAAAAGTACTTTATTTGATTTTTTTTCCCTTAAATTCCTTTCTTAAAATGAGGTGCGTGTTATACGCCGGTGCGTGTTATATGCCGATAAATACGGTATATGTCAACATAACTAGAGACGATAATAATGAAGTGGATGTTGTGATGCCTTGCAGATGAGGCCTTGTCAATAGTAATTTATACAAAGTCCAGAAGATACACAAACTGTTAGTGACTCAAGTTTAGATATAAATCTGTTAAACCTGTTATGAATTTCAACAACAATTAAAGCAGTTCCTGAGTTTTTTTAATGCTGAGCCTGATTACATATTATTTTTAAATACTGCTTCTGAGTAAGGATGTTTTAAGAGACATTGGCTGTCTTGGTGAAGGGATCAAAATAATCTGAAAGGTCTGCTGGATGGGGTTGGCCACAACAGCCTCATCAAGCCTGACTGAAAAAGCAGATGGTAACAACTTGAAAATAGAATATTGTGTTCTTTCACACAATGAATCTCACCTATAGTGATTTAACTGTCCATTTGAGTGCAACTCTGAGTAGCTATCATTTGCTAAATGTGATCTTGATCTTGATTGTTCTTGGCTCCTAATGTTATCTTGATTCTGGCTGCGGTCTGTGACTGCATATGCTGCAGTGGGCACACCCATACATGGACTGGCTATTGGTTGAGGTTGAGGTCCCTCTCCAACTCATTGTAGGTGCCTGTCATTCTGGGGCTGCCACTTGTTGCTGAGGCTGTGTCTATCTCCTTGGTCATCTTCCTCTTTACCAGGACCCTGACCTCATTAAACCTGTGCTTCACATACCTCACATTCCGTTCTGCTGTGCCCACTGCTGTTACTGTGGCCTCTACCTCTTTCAAACGTCCATATCCCCTGAAAGGATATTGGGCCACTCACTGGTGGCATGCAGGAGTACCACCATCGCCTGGGGGGAGTAATATGGGGCCTCCCTCCTCTGACCCTGAGGATGATGTGCCTATCAATATGGGCACCTGCCCACCCACCTCCCCCTCTACACTATGTCCCATCTTTTCCTCTTCCATGTTTCCACCCTTCTCCTCCTCTGCTCCTCCACTCACCTCCTTCTCCACCTCCGCCTCAACCTCCTCCAACTCCAACTCCTCCTTAACCTCTTCCACTGACTGACTTTTATATGCCCCACCCAATGACCTTATACTTGCCTTGCCCATTGAAATAGACTCCACCTATTGATTATTTAATACTGTTCAAAAATTCTAGAATCTTGGGATTCCGGCAAATAATAGCATATTCCTTCTGCAAGAATGCAATGACAGTCAAAACACATTTGACTCTCCTTATCTGGGTGTCTTCAAGTGTAGTAGTCCAAAATAGTCTGCAGCCGCAGAGTGTTTGGACCTGAAGGTCATATAAAACAAGCAAACAAATCAGAGAGCGCAAGACCCCAACCGTACTTAAAACACTTATGAAACCAAGTGAGACTATCTAGGCCCCTACCATACCTAAAAAACCCATATTATACAAAGTGGGACTATATAGGCCCCAACCATAACTAAAAAAATCCCTATTATGTCAAGCGGGACCATATAGGCCCCAACCGGACCTTAAAAGCCCACATTACACAAATCAAGACTATATAGGCCCAAACCGTATCTAAAAAACTTAAAATACCAAGCGGGATCATATAGGCCCCAACCAGACCTTAAAAACCAACATTACACCAATCAGGACTATATAGGCCCAAACCGTACCTAAAAAAACTTAAAATACCAAGCAGGACCATATAGGCCCCAACCAGACCTTAAAAACCCACATTACACCAATCAGGACTATATAGGCCCAAACCGTACCTAAAAACATAAAATACCAAGCGGGACTATATAGGCCACAACTGCACCTTAAAAACCCATATTAAACCAATCGGGACTATAAAGGCCCAAACCGGATCTTAAAGATCCATATTAAACCAGGCGGGACCATATAGGCCCCAACTGGACCTTAAAAACACACATTTCACCAAGCAGGACTATATAGGGTCAAACCAGACCTTAAAACCACACATTATACCAAGTGGGACCACATAGGACCCAACAGACCTTAAAAAGCCACATTACACCAAACAAGACCATATCGGCCCAACCTGATCATAAAAGCCCACAATACACCAAGTGGGACCATATAGGCCCCAACTGGACCTTTAAAATCTTAAAATACCAAGCAGGACTATGTAGGCCCAAACAGGACCTTAAAAAACCACATTACACCAAGTGGGACCATATCGGCCCCAACCTGACTTTTAAAACCCACATTATACCAAGCGGGACTATATAGGCCCAAACCGTAGCTTGAAAACCCACATTACACCAAGCATGACCATTGCGAGCCTCTCCCCCCGCCCCCCCCTACACCTCCCCCCTCTAATTTACTGGCCTTGCAATGAGTGTCTTTGGTGCATATTACGAGCCTCTACTCCCCTCTACCTCTCCCCACTCTACTTTACTGGCCTTGTGATAAGTGCCTTTGGCGCTCATCACGGGCCTCGCAATAAGCGCCTTTACAAAAACAACAAAAACACAAAGAAAAAAAAAACATCACACACACCACGGGGGGACAGCTACGACGTCTGGGATTGAGGTTGCATGATAATTTAAATACAATTTGCCCAGTTTCGGCACTTGAAAATCGCCTAAGCGAGTAGAAAAATAGCGGCTGAAAAAAACGAAAACAAGGCTACACAACCCCTAAACACCGCCAGGCACATAAGAATGGAAAGCGTGACTTAGAAAAAAAAAAAAATATGAGCAGTGGGACTTACAAAAAAAAAAATACGTGGTCAAAAAAATATGAAGTTAATGGCCGAGACGCGCACATCCAGAAAATAAAAATAAAAACAAAATAAACATCACACACAGCATGCGGGGACAGCCAGGATGTCTAGGAGTGAGGTTGCACGACAACTTACACCCAATTTACCTAGCACTCAAAAATCGACAAAACGACAACAAAAATGGCGGATGAAAAAAAATAAATTAGGCTACACAACCCTTAACCACGCAAAAAAACGCCAGGCACATAAGACTTTTACCTAGGAATGTACAAGGTACAAAATACACTATAAGGAAACACGGAAAATGCTCCAGATCCGCACATAGACAATCGCAGCCTTTTTACAACACTAACTTGCAACTAATAACCATTCTAAAATGGCGCTTTACACAACTAAACAAACTGTTTGCCCTCACGCATGCAGCCTATTTATGTTGCACACTTGCCACATTGCTGACACTTACACCTTAGGTCAGCAACAGTCCAAATGTACATTCTATGCTGCAGGAAAATCAAAAATGATTGTTAACTCTTCAGGATATTGATTGCAGGATATATTAATTACAAATAGGTAAAGTATATTAATTTATTATTTAATTAGTTAAGTATTATAAAAAAATATATTTATATAAAAAAAAAAAGAGCAGGGGAGAAGCTCGCAATGAGCACCCAGGGTGCACAGAGGAGCAAAAGTACACGAGGGGAGAGGCTCGCAACATGCACTGAAGGTGCTCAGACGACCAAAAGTACATGAGGAGAGAGCCTCGCAATGAGCGCCAAAGGTATTTAGAGCACTAAAAGCCTTACATTGTATGGCAAACAGCATTATCTGCATTACAATTGTATTGCTGTAATTTCTGTATGGGCAAGTCGCTAGTAAATAATAATTAACAGTACATATTCTGTCTGATGTCACAGAACAAACAGATACAGGGAAGTCCAAATATTCTCTTATAAGATACCACTCTTCCTCATACTTATACTTATGGCAAGATACTAATTACATATACAGTGGATATAAAAAGTCTACACACCCCTGTTAAAATGTCAAGTTTCTGTGCTGTAAAAAATGAGACAAAGATAAATCATTTGAGAACTTTTTCAACCTTTAATGTGACCTATAAACTGTACAACTCAATTGAAAAACAAACTGAAATCTTTTAGTTGGAAGGAAGAAAAATAAAAAAGAAGAATAATGTGGTTGCATAAGTCTGCACACCCTCTTATAACTACTACCGGGGATGTAGCTGTGTTCAGAATTAAGCAATCACATACCAAATCGTGTTAAATAGGAGTCAGCATACACCTGCCATCATTTAAAGTGCCTCTGATTAACCCCAAATAAAGTTGAGTTGCTCTAGTTGGTCTTTCCTGAAATGTTCTTAGTCGCATCCCACAGCAAAAACTATGGTCCACAGAGAGCTTCCAAAGCATCAGAGGGATCTCATTGTTAAAAGGTATCAGTCAGGAGAAGGGTACAAAAGAATTTCCAAGGCATTAGATATACAAGGGAACACAGTGAAGACAGTCATCATCAAGTGGAGAAAATATGGCACAACAGTGACATTACCAAGAACTGGAGCTCCCTCCAAAATTGATGATACGACGAGAAGAAAACTGGTCTGGGAGGCTACCAAGAGGCCTACAGCAACATTAAAAGAGCTGCAGGAATATCTGGCAGGTACTGGCTGTGTGGTACATGTGACAACAATCTCCTGTATTCTTCATATGTCTGGGCTATGGGGTAGAGTGGCAAGACGAAAGCCTTTTCTTACGAAGAAAAACATCCAAGCCAGGCTACATTTTGCAAAAACAACTCTGAAGTATCCAAAAGCATGTGGGAAAAGTTGTTATGGTCTGATGAAACCAAAACATAAATGTTTGGTGCAAAAACAACACTGCACATCACCAAAAGTGAAGCATGGTGGTGGCAGCATCATGCTTTGGGGCTGTTTTTCTTCAGCTGGAACTGGGGCCTTAGTTAAGATAGAGGGAATTATAAACAGTTTCAAATACCAGTCAATATTGGCACAAAACCTTCAGGCTTCTGCTAGAAAGCTGAACATGAAGAGTAACTTCATCTTTCAGCATGACAACGGCCCAAAACATACATCCAAATCAACAAAGGAATGGCTTCACCAGAAGAAGATTAAAGTTTTGGAATGGCCCAGCCAGAGGCCAGACCTGAGTCCGATTGAAAATCTGTGGGGTGATCTGAAGAGGGCTGTGCACAGGAGATGCCCTCGCAATCTGACAGATTTGGAGTGTTTTTGCAAAGAAGAGTGGGCAAATCTTGCCAAGTTAAAATGTGCCATGCTGATAGACTCATACCGAAAAAGACTGAGTGCTGTAATACAATCAAAAGGTGCTTCAACAAAGTATTAGTTTAAGGGTGTGCATACTTATGCAACCATATTATTTTATTTTTATATTTTTTCTTCCCTCTACCTAAAAGATTTTAGTTTGTTTTTCAATTGAGTTGTACAGTGTATAGGTCACATTAAAGGTGGAAAAAGTTCTGAAATTATTTATCTTTGTCTCATTTTTTTACAGCACAGAAACCTGACATCTTAACAGGGGTGTGTAGACTTTTTATATCTACTGTATGTGAGATTGTATGTCTTTGCACATCCAATATTGACATTATATAAATAGCTATATATATTGCTATCACTGGTAATTATTACAGCATTTATGCATTAATGTATACTGCAGTTATAATATTGTTTCAATTTATTTTATTATTTTATATATTATTTTTGCATACAAAAGATATGCTTAATTAAAGACACAGTTTATATTATTCATATTTTTTTCTCTTTTTTTGATCACTTTTTGTTAGGAGGTTAGTGTACTCACGCCCCTCATTTCTGTTTGGTTATATTCCCTAGGGGGTACGTGGTAGATCCCTACTCGCCACATTTAGCTAGTATTGTTTAATAGGTATGGAAGCATAGTTCTTTCCCCAGGAGCTAGTGGCGGGCTCCAGTACTGCCACATTTACAGCCTTATTAAATTGCGTTTCGGTCAATTGAATAAGGCTCTATATAAGCACTGAGCATATTTTTTTACATACGTTTTTAGTTAGTGAAGACCTTGCTTTTGGATAGAAGTTCACTAACTAAAACCTTCTGTAAAAAAAAGATGCTATGTGCTTAAATAGAGCCCTATTCAATTGGCCGAATTGCAATTTAATAAGACTGTTAGTATTTTTATAGGGATTTTGGATTTTCTGTTTAGCAGTGTTTTGTGTTTTTGACAATTAGCACTTTAATTATTTAATAATCACTCAGCACTTTATGTCTGCACAACTTTCCTTGGCAAGTATTTGTACATATGTTGGATAGCATGTATATTATATCATCATAAGTGCAGTATATTTATTGCTTATTTACATTGTTGTACAACAAGTACCAATGATATCTTGAGTTTGTATATTCTCATTGTGTATTGGATATGTAATATATCAAAATCTTGTAAACTTTTCCATTTGAGAGTGACGGCATATTTTATTTTTCTGTATTTAATTTTAAATATGTTTTATTATATTTTATATTATTCATAAAAGCTATATTTTAACGGCGAGCCGTTAACACGGATCACTTAGGCGATGAACGCCGAAGGTGTAGCGAGGCGAGACGTTAAGGCACTAAAACTCGCAGCACAAAGTTGATAAATGAAGGCAATGAAAGACGCTTATGTGTAGAAACGTACATTAGGGTAGAAGCGTGCGGCGTGACGTCACGTGCCGACGCTGGAAAGAGACAGAGCCCAGGATAGGAGATCAATCTATGCCGTATTAGCGGTAATAATACAAGAAGTGGGTATAAAAACAAGAGTTTAAAGTCCTGTAATAGTATCCTCTAAACTTTAGCCGGATATACATAAAAAATCTTAACCCTTCTTAACACTTATAATCGGACTCTGCACCTATTACACCAGCAAAGCTGAGCAAACCCAAGACCCGCAGAACATACTAATAGGTAACAGAAAAATTATTTTCTGAGCCCAATACTAAAAGAAGGTTATTGATCTAACCATAGAATTTAAGGCGGTTGAAAAAGGTTCAAAGGGCTTAAAAGAACAGCTTAGCTGGTATCTATAATAATAACACAGAGCTTCTAAGAAACAGTACAACGTTACATTGTAAAGAATCAAAGGAGCTACTCTCCAGATTTAAGGTCGCTTGATAGTATAACTAAATCTATGATACAGAAGGTATTTTGGGTGTTTAGTGGCATACAGGCTTGATGTGGCTGATTGAGTTTTATGACACATCAGAAAATAATTCTTACTTGTGTAGCCCATCTGATTTTTCCTTAGAGGAGCTCTATAGAGTCTCAGTTTGACTTACTTACCAAATTAGCAAGATCTTTATCCCAAATTGAAGGGAAATAAACTTTATAGTCAATGAAATTATAAGATCCTTGCTAATACCTTACTATACAAAGGGTGTCTCATCTTTCCTTTTAAATGTTTTTAATTTGTGTGAGCGCCGTTGTTTCTGAATATATGTAAATAAAATGTAAATAGTACGTACTTCCTTTTCCCCACTTATTGTTCCCCTTTTTATATTAAAAACAGTAGTGTTATGCACTTTTAGTGGGTGTTCTAAAAAAACTCCTATTAGAATTCATTGATATAATTAGAAGGCTTAAATGGGTGTCTGTTTCTGTCTTTCTTTTTTGTATATTATGATCATTTACATCCATCATATATTCTGTCCTCTATAGTAACACAATATTAAGATATAAAACTTTATCAATTGATTGAATTATTTAAACAGTACATTTTAGTAAAATATATTAATTTACAGATTAAGAGGAATATCTCAGTATACAGAGTAGTTTCATCAATATTTTTTTTGTCTTTAAAAGTCATATAGTCAAATGTGCCTGGCAGTGTTTTGCGTGTTTGGGGTTCATGTAGCCTCATTTTCGTTTTTTTCGGCGGCCATTTTTTCTGTTGGTTAGGCGATTTTCGAGTGGCGAAATCCGCGTGCAACTTCACTCCCAGATGTGCTGACTGTCCCCCGTGCTGTGTGTGATGTTTTTGGTATGTTTTTTTTTTTTTGTGTTTTTGGATGTGTGTGGTTCAGCAGTTAAGTTTGTATTTTTGGCAGGTCATATTTTTTTTCTCTAAGTGGCGGTTTCCTTTTGTGTTACGGGCCGTAATTTTTTCAGGCGATTTTTTTTCAAAGTGCTATGGGTCTCGCACTGTGTATTTGAGTTTTCTGTTGTTCTGTAGTCCCACGGGTCGTAGGTATGATGCTTAATGCGTGCAGGGTCATAGGGATGAGAGCCTACGGCGCTCATCTCCACCAGTGCATTGAGCGCCTTTGGTGCTCCCTGCCTAAGTCCTGCGGGGTCGTAGGGAGGAGTGCCTATAAGGCTTATCTCCACCAGCTTCGCTAGCTGTGTTACCAACGGATTTTGGCAAGCCGAGAACTATATATGTTATATACACTTGCTACATGCCCGTCAAAAATGACAACATTAAAATGTAAAGGCTGTCAATGGGAACACCTTTGTCGCTCATCGCGAGCCCCTTCGGGGCTCATTGTATGGCTCACAATGAGCACTGTTGACGCTCATTGCAAGCCTCTCCCCCTGTCTACTTTATGGGCCTAACGATGATAGCCTTCAGAGCTCATTGCGAGCCCCGCAATGAGCGGCTTCGACGCTCCTTGCAGGCCTTGACAACTCACCTTCGCCGCTCATCGCGAGCCTCTCCCCAGTCGCTAAACCCTGTGTTTGTTTCCCCCTCTCTCTCTGCCCTGTGTCTTTTGTTTTTCCTTATTTCCCCCACTGTGTCTCTTTTCATCCATCTCTCAGACATGCGTCTCTTTTCACCCTCTCTCCCCTCTCCACCCCGTGTCTGTCTCCTCTATGTCTCTGCTGAAGTTTTGCGTGACTCGCGATGAGTGCCGTTGCTTGCGTTGGTCGGCTAAGTGTTACTGGCTTCGTGCTCTTGTATACTGTCTTGCACTAAGTGTTACTGTCTTCGGGGTCGTTTTTACTGCCTTCGGACATTTTTTCATCCTTTTACGTTTTTGGGGCCGCCATTTTTTCTCTCGCTTAGCCGATTTATGATCCCCGAATAAAATATGCCTCAAATTAACTTGCAACCTCACTCACAGGCTCCTTTGCTCACCCCTTCATCTGTGTGGGAGTGTGTAATTTTTTTTTAATTATTATTTTTGGCAGTGTTTTGAGTTACATGCTTGAAACAATTTCGACTGTAAAAATAGTAAACTGCGTGCCTCGCGATTTGCTGCAAAGTGCTCCGTTTTTCAAAGGTGATCGCGCCCATCGACATGAGCGGCTTCTGTGCTCATGTCTAGGCTGTTTTTAAGTACAGCCTGCCTCGCCCTGAAATGAGCGCCTTCGCATGCTCAATATATCCTACCCACAAATCTAGAGCAAGAATGTATTGCTGAAAAATGGAGATGCCTAATGCAAAAAACACCATAAAAAAAATAAAAATGAGGATACCCGACCCCGAAGCGTGCAAAACACAGCCAGCGATGTACGAGGTAGAAAAATACACTGATAGGAAGGACGCAAAATGCTTGCGAGTTGCGTAAGACATAGACTATCTCCGCCATTTTACAACACTTACAAATCTACACATTATGATTCTGAAATGGTAGCTTTCCTGCCTAAACCAGTGGTTTTGTATCGCGCACGCAGCCTTTATATAGGGCACACTTGCCACAGTGCTGACACTTTTTCCTCAGGTGATGATAGTCTGAGTGAACAGTTTCTGCTGCCGAAAAATCCAAAGAGATTGTTAGCTCTTCCGGATATTGATTGCTGGATATTAATTACAAATAGGTAAAGTATTTTAATTTATATTACTAATCATTAATAAATAATTAATAAATTGATTATTATAAAAATCTATATATATATTATTAGTTAAAAAAAATTGACCCAAACTTATAATTTACACTGCCATTACTTTATTTGTAATATATTTATTCATTGATTCATTAATTAATTATTAATGTATATTATTTTATTAATTAGTAATTAGTAATTATTATGAACAACAAATATTGTATATTTTACTATGCCTTTAGTTTATGAATATATTAATGCTTAGCTCTTTATAATGCATTTATTCATTGATTAATTGATTATTAATGTACATTAATTTACTAATTATTAATTAGTAATCATTATCAACAAAAAATGTGTATTTTAAAATTCAATAAAAAATATATAGATTTCAGATTGCACTTACTGCTAATTGCATATATCTGCATTACTGATCATTAACCTACATTACTTTATTAACTATTAATAAGTAATAATAATAAAAAATTAAACTGACCACTAGAGATGTCGCGAATAGTTAGCCGGCGGACTGTTCCCGGCGAACATAGCATGTTTGCGTTTGCGGCGAACCGCGAACATATGCGATGTTCGACCCGCCCCCAATACTTTATCATTGAGCAAACTTTGACCCTGCATGTCACAGTCAGCAGACACATTCCAGCCAATCAGCAGCATACACTCCCTTCCAGAACCTTCAAACTCATGGACAGCAGCCATTTTGGAATCATAACTAACTTGCAGTCTTACTGAGAGGAGGCTGAGTGTAGGTGCTGCTGATTGAATAAGGAAATCAATAGCTAGGCAAGTTTATTCAGTGTCCAGTGCAGTGCTGAAGGACTCATCAGATCTCTGCTGTAAACACAGCACCCCAAAAAGCCCTTTTTAGGGCTATAACATCTTTTTTTTTTCTTTGTATTTTTCTGTGTAATCTAACTTCATTTGCCTGTCTCCCTGCTAGCCCCTGCTAGCAAGTGTGTGTGTCAGGCTCACAGCTTATACTGTTGTTTTGGATGGATAAAAATAATCCCATTATGTAATATCTGTTCCTGTCCAAATCATCCGTCTGTTGGGCATGTGTGCACACAGAGACAAGAATTTACACAGACCCAAAAGTTCTGGTATAAAACTTTGTCCTGTGGATTCTATTTAGGAATCCTTGAACAACCAACCAAGGTTGTACAGAAACACCTTTTATGCAGCCTTTATTTTAATTATTATTGCCACATACTAATTTTAAAAAATTCAATCTTTATTTGTACATTTAAAACTTTTTAAATGTACAAATAAAGATTGAATTTTTTAAAATTAGTATGTGGCAATAATAATTAAAATAAAGGCTGCATAAAAGGTGTTTCTGTACAACCTTGGTTGGTTGTTCAAGGATTCCTAAATAGAATCCACAGGACAATATTTTGGTACGCACTTAAGTAATAACACCTAGGCCTAAAAAATAAACAAAGATCATTTTTTTGAGTATTACTGGTATAAAACTTCTTGTATTCTTCCCAACGAACGAACCCCCCCAAATACAACATAGCAACTTATATAATATAAGTTGATCAGATATAACAATCGTACGACTCATTGTTAGACAGTGAGTGAGTTATTGATTGGTTGACAAGGTAGGAAGGGTTCTTCCATATTTGGTCTCGGATGTTGATGTCATTATGGTCAGTTTATGTGAAGCTTCTGATTGGCTCTGGAAGGTGGCGGGGCTCATATCCTTATTTGGTCACGGATATGAATGTCATCTGGGAGCTCCCCAGATTCAGTAGCCATCTTAGGACTCTCAGGATACAGCTCAGTAGCCATCTTAGGACTCTCAGGAAATAAAGAATAAAAGCAATTAGTGCCTTATCTTATGATATATTGTAAGGAAAGGAATGCAACATGGACATAATATACTTTTTCATGAATTTCATCCACAACAGTCCCCCCTAAAATGCTATATTATGTTACATATTACACTTATATTCTATTCTTGTAGATATGACAGGTTAGATGTATTATATCTTCCTCTTCTAGAGAGTACTACATAAAATGTCTGTGTTAAGATATAGGTTTTTCTTAGTAAAACGTATTAATTAAGGTATAAAGTCATATAAACAGCATATAAACAGTAACAGTCCCCCCTAGAGACCATGTGTACAACTGTCCCTGTGGATGAGATGTATGAATGTGAGAAAGCCCTAGCACATCTGCACCAATAAACGCCCGTTCTTCGTTGTACGTTAGAGTTGCCATGGCTTGTCCATGACCCCTCTTGCCACTGTCATAGGTGAGTCAGATGCTATCCCTGACCCCTTGTTTCAGGAACATGTGGGACAAGGGGTTTATGTAGAACTTTCATTTCTAGACACAATAGACCGTAACATCTTATGTGACTCCTCACAGTCATCTTCATAAATTTCTTGGAGCACAAAGGTTGGTGTGACTCCAGTAACTGACTTCTTTAAATATATATATTCGGACACAGGGGATAATACAGCAGGTAACAAATGTAAGAGTTATCAGTATTGAAAGAAAGACAATTCCAACCTGTAACAATACCCTCTGCCAGTTATTCATCCACCCAAACCATTTATCCCAATAGTCTGTGGTTCCAGAACTCTCCTTCAGTTCTTGTGCCAAGTTGTTTAGTTCTTTAATGGCTAAAGTAATCTTACCGTTTGGACCCGTATTATCAGGTATGTAGGTGCAGTAGTTGCCAGTGTCGGGGAGCATTTTACACTCCCCCCTTTTTAGCAAGGATCATGTCTAGTGCCATTCTATTCTGGAAGGCTGTGTGTGATGTGGCCTTCAATTGTTTTGCAACTCCTTGCAGAGCATCTCTTGTGTAATCCACAAACCTTTGTTGGTTATAATATATATAATTGATTCAAGCAACATTTGTATTTACACCAATCATTGGTATCAGTGATTCAAATCCTGCTGCTATCTGGTTTTGGGCCTTAAACTCATCAGGCACCCCCCTTGGGACTCCAATAGAGTCTATGTACACATGGGGGTCAAAGCTACCTTGTGGGGAAGACACCTTTCTTTTGTGTCTAGATGTTGTCAGTAGGGTGTGTGGTGAGGTATCGGTTTGTATAAGCACTATGTGCACTGGCATTATGACCTTTGTCAGGGTACACTCACCATACCAGATACCCTCTAGTCTTGATCTGAGCTTCATGTCCCCACATATCCAATGTATGTCTCCCAGAGCTTGTGTCTGCTCTGTACAATATATAATGCAGAACCCTTGCTTAAACCTCTTTAGGTTTCTCCCTTGAGGTGTACTCCATGTATAACACGTGTAATTACCTGGGTATATGGTTATACCTTCACCTGGATGTAGATTGTCAGTTATAATGGGATACCTGTTTTCCCATTGTTCACAATTTAGATCTTTTAGTCTGGGTAGTTTTATAAAGACTTAAGAAACACTTTTCTTCCTTCATAGTTACCATAAACATAACAATTAGTACTCTATGTTATATTTCATCCATTCCAGCCATTAGTTGAGGTCTGTGAACCCAGTCTCATTTGCTAGGGTTTCTTCGTCCGTAAGTTCACTGATATCAGTCATTTTGGGTAATGCCTGAGTGTGTTGTACTTGCATTAGTCCTTTTGATATGAGTGGTGCATTTAGATCTCTGATCATAAATTTACCAATCCGTCCTTTTGCTTCTCCTCTAACCCAGCCACCCATTAGGTATGTACCTGCGTCTGTGGGTCTGGGCCACCCATTAGGTATGTACCTGCGTCTGTGGGTCTGGGCCACCCATTAGGTATGTACCTGCGTCTGTGGGTCTAGGGTTCTTGATAGTCAGAGTAAGTCGCATGTTAGTTCCAGTCTTGCCATTTGGCAAGCATTTGCCTGGCTTTATTAGAGTCATACGTTCAAGTAAAGGGCTTCCACTCAAATCTGTTCTATCTAAGGCACTCTGTGGTCTGTAGCCCCCAAGCTGTCCCAGTGTTCCATCCTACAGCTTCCCAATGACTACAATCTTTTCCCCAAGTCTGGTCTGTAACACATATGTATATAGATGTGCAGTGAGTGTCTTCGTACAAGTTACATTGTTGAGTCACGTTTAGCTGTTGGCAACATACAACATGACAATAATCAAAGGACAATGTGTTTTAGATGGATTGTACCAAAATGTAATACCATCTTTCTTCTTACTAATGAATGCAGAAGGTTCTACTTTAGTTAAGAACAGACAGGAAAGGACATGTGTTATGATCATCATAATGTTGGTTGCTATGGGTCTGGTGCTGAACCTTTTTTTTTTTTTTTGCAATGAGATGTGTGGATCCACGTAGGCCGTCCTTCAAGTTTAACTGACGGTGCAGCAATTAGAAGAACTTGAAAGGGACCATTATATCTGGATTCCAGAGGATTCTTTCTCACAAATCTCTTGACCAGGACCCAATCTCCAGGAAGTAGTTGATGAGTACCAGTGTCTACTTCCGGATCTGGAATAGAAGAAAACACTTGTGCATGTATTTTAGTCAGTGCTTGAGATAAAGCAATCACATAATTAACAAATACATCAGATTTAAATTTCAATTGCTGAGGATAATAACACCCTAATTTAGAAGCAGTCCCAAATAGGATCTTGTGAGGGGACAGAGAAAACTTCCCTCCAGGGGTGTACCCCACGCTTAACAGTGCTATAGGGAGACTTTCTGGCCATAAGATAACAGTTTCTTGTGCTATTTCAGCTACTGGTTTTAACTTCACCATAACTGGTGAAACCCTAAGGTGTCCAACTTTGTTACAATTAAAACACTTTATTGTTCTTGTTGGCTCTGTCTCCTCCCTCTCAGAAGACACCATAATGTGTGTAGTCTCCTTATTACCTTGTGAGAACTCATGCCCTTTTTAGCAACTAATAACAAAGTCTCTAATGGCAACACCTTGTATTCAGGACGAGATGTTAATAAATCTTTCCTGATGGATTCTCTCAATCCTTCCACAAAGGCTGCTCCCAGCATCTCAGTCTTGTGTCTGGAATGATATATTACCACTGACTGTTTTATCCTGTGTAATATCTGACAAATTAATAGCCTGATTTGCTATTTCATCCGGAGCGCATGCTTTTAATAACTCACAGAATTCTGTATCAGCGTTGCAGACAGGCATGTAGGAGTTAACTACATGAGCAGAGACTAGCAGGGGGAGCTGCTTCACAGAGAATCTAAAAATATCAGTATATGAGACAAATTGTCTCAGAGTAAAAACATCCTAAAGTAACGTTGTGTTTACTTTTTCTTTCGTATACTTCTTGTTCCATAGTAAAGCTTAATGAAACATTGAATGTCTCCTATACCTTCCTTTTAATAAAGATTAATATTACCAAGAAGTGGTGGATACAGGGCACTGACTCCAGCAGAGGTAGCATTGTAGATGCTTCGTCATAGTTTTAAAAGGGTTTGGTCCTAAAGTTATAGTCAACTCCCATTTTTCTAAGTTGGGAGCCATGATGGGGCGGTGGCTGTGTGTTAAGAGTTTCATGGTTTCTTTGTTCCACAAACCACCAAAATGTAGCAAACACCATTCTTCTCTCAATAATACAGACAGACATATTTCCTCATAAAAAACTAACACACACACAGAGAAGGGTGGGATGAGAAAAGGGGAGTAGTCTGCTATGCTTAATTGTGAGAAGGGGTGGGCCAAACCCGTAACACGTCTTCTAAAAATGCAGACTAGTCACCTCACTCTACAAAGAGTAAAGTATCGAACACACAGAAACTTCAGACAAAATATTTCAAAAGAATACACGCATATACATACATATATACACACATACTCACAAGTACATAGAAATATGCAAACTGTTACATGCAATGTATTCAAACAAAATAATCTCACATTTTTGCAGATCTTATGGAGATTCCTTTTTTTTTTTTTTTTTTCAATAATCCGAAAACCCAACATACCTGTCTAAGGTATGTTCATTGACACCCCTGATGATTGTTACGTTGTTGTGTTTGTTACATAACCAATTCTCAGTCTGCATCATATATATATACTGTACGTTTAAAATCCTAAGGTACTGTTTCCTTTGAGATACCTATTCGAGGTGCGATCTTAAAGTCTAATTATGTGTATATATCTTGAACTATTTACTTTTTAAATCAATCTCCTCCCAGGACACACCTACTTTCACACAAACATTTACTTCTCGTAGGCAAAATCTAACAACATCATGAAAACATGAATAGAAATATGACAGTTATTTCATACGACCTTAAGCATTGAAATAGAAAGAATTCTCTTAACTAAGATACGTCCTTAAAAGAATTAACGAGATGGGAGGGGGAGGAATTTCTTTTCACAGACTGTGCTTCTTTGACCTTGAATCACACAGTTGCAGATAAATCAGCTTTCAGCTTCAGCTTCAGTGAGAGAAATTCTAAACTACATTTCTCCTTAAAACATGCATCACAACCAGCAATTACAGATCAAAGTAACATTTATCAATTTCTGCAGAACATTTCTGACTCTTAAAATATTGCAGTTCAAAATCTCACAATTAAAATTGACGCCTTCAGAGAATTATCGTGTGATTGGGACACAATAAATCCGTCCCTGAAGTCTGCATCCCACATACATGCTTTTACACCTAAGTGTGTGATAGATATCTTCCGGGTTCATCACGTTACCAAGGCACGAACATATTGACCCCAAAGAGATACTCGGCTACCCACCATGCATAGACCCTCCTAAAAAAAGGTATGCATATGTACGTCTGTACGTACGGCTATTTCAGGGCTATAGTGTTATTCGGACACTACCAATCCGTCCCTGAAACCTGCCGCACGCAAACATGTATGTCCTTGACCACAATATCTAAGAAATCACAATCACTCGACCCACACTCTCAACAGTCATACACAGGCAACAGATATTATTCAGTACAGATATTTCTTCAAGGTAGACCCTGGGCAAGCAATTTATCTGTACTTTTGGTGCCTTCAGTAGCAGCCAAAGACAAAGTGGCAGATCTATAGCAGCACTATTCATATATATGCAAGGTTTTAAAAAAAAACATTAAACCTTACCATATATCTGAGTTGAGTTGATCAGGCTCCTTTATGCCACGACAGACCGTCCCAAAGTCTTCCTTGTATGCTATCTGTTGGTCACAACCCAGGGCCCCACGTTGGGCGCCAATTGTTTTGGATGGATAAAAATAATCCCATTATGTAATATCTGTTCCTGTCCAAATCATCCGTCTATTGGGCATGTGTGCACACAGAGACAAGAATTTACACAGACCCAAAAGTTCTGGTATAAAACTTCTTGTATTCTTCCCAACGAACGAACCCCCCCAAATACAACATAGCAACTTATATAATATAAGTTGATCAGATATAACAATCGTACAACTCATTGTTAGACAGTGAGTGAGTTATTGATTGGTTGACAAGGTAGGAAGGGTTCTTCCCTATTTGGTCTCGGATGTTGATGTCATTATGGTCAGTTTATGTGAAGCTTCTGATTGGCTCTGGAAGGTGGCAGGGCTCATATCCTTATTTGGTCACGGATATGAATGTCATCTGGGAGCTCCCGGATATGATTCAGTAGCCATCTTAGGATTCCCAGGATACAGATCAGTAGCCATCTTAGGACTCTCAGGAAATAAAGAATAAAAGCAATTAGTGCCTTATCTTATAATATATTGTAAGGAAAGGAATGCAGCATGGACATAATATACATTTTCATGAATTTCATCCACAACACTGTGTGTGCACAACGCATACAATATAATATTGTTTTTCTAGTTGTCTACTTTTAAAAAACCAAAACTTTTATTTTGTTAAATCTTAGTTCATTTGCTTGACCGCTAGCCAGTGTGTGTGTCAGGCTTACAAGTACTGTGCCAAGTTCAACAAATCAAATCTATTTGGGGTACCAGCAGTCCACATTTAAAAAAACAATAATTTTATTTTCTTAAATCTAAGTGCATTTGCCTCACCGCGAATCAAACTTCATTTGCTTGACCGCTAGCTAGTGTGTGTGTCAGGCTTACAAGTACTGTGCCAAGTTCAACCAATCCAATCTATTTGGGGTACCAGCAGTGCACATTTAAAAAAACAATAATTTTATTTTCCTAAATCTAAGTGCATTTGCCTGACCGCGAATCAAAGTTCATTTGCTTGACCGCTAGCCAGTGTGTGTGTCAGGCTTACAAGTACTATGCCAAGTTCAACCAATCCAATCTATTTGGGGTATCATCAGTCCACATTTAAAAAAACAATCATTTTATTTTCTTAAATCTAAGTGCATTTGCCTGACCGCCAATCAAACTTCATTTGCTAGACCGCTAGCTAGTGTGTGTGTCAGGCTTACAAGTACTGTGCCAAGTTCAACCAATCCAATCTAGTTGGGGTACCAGCAGTCCACATTTAAAAAAACAATAATTTTATTTTCTTAAATCTAAGTGCATTTGCCTCACCGCGAATCAAACTTCATTTGCTTGACCGCTAGCTAGTGTGTGTGTCAGGCTTACAAGTACTGTGCCAAGTTCAACCAATCCAATCTATTTGGGGTACCAGCAGTGCACATTTAAAAAAACAATAATTTTATTTTCTTAAATCTAAGTGCATTTGCCTGACCGCCAATCAAAGTTCATTTGCTTGACTGCTAGCCAGTGTGTGTGTCAGGGTTACAAGTACTGTGCCAAGTTCAACCAATCCAATCTATTTGGGGTACCAGCAGTCCACATTTAAAAAAATAATAATTTTATTTTTTTTAATCTAAATTCATTTGCCTGACCGCCAATCAAAGTTCATTTGCTTGACCGCTAGCCAGTGTGTGTGTCAGGCTTACAAGTACTGTGCCAGAGAGCATGTTGTGTGCATGCTTGAGCTCCAAACAAAAGGCTTTTTAGGGTCTTAGTCCCTCAAATACAAGTTTTATTTTAACACCTTTCTGTTTATAAGGAGTTTTTGTGGTATTTTTCTTAGTTTAATTTAAGTTTTAGTTTTCTGGGAGTCAGTCTCATCTCTCTATCCCAGGAGAGTGAGCTGTCTCCTGGATACTTTGCCACACCCCTCCCTTAACACCTCACTCCTGGAGCTTTTTTTTTGCTTTAATTTTTTTCTTTTAAAAAGTTTATTAGGTTTAGTTGAAGTTTTGTTTGTTTGGTGTTGGGTTTTATGTTTTGGGGGAGAGAAGACAAGTAACATCTTTGTAGGCAGTGGGGAAGGAAACAATTAGAAAAGGCTTTTTTTTTTTAACATCTGACACAGAGACACAGAGGGGTTAAAATGCCTCTGTGTTCTCTGTGTTGTTGCAATTAGCAACACCTTGCAACAGGCCATTAACCCTTCCACTGCCAAGCATCATCTCTCTCTCTCCCTTAGTTTTGTCTTTTTGTTTCTTTTTCACACTCAGCTATCTATCCCAGGAGAGTGAGCTGTCTCCTGGATACTTTGCCACACCCCTCCCTTAGCACTTCACCTTCACTCCTGAAACTTTTTTTACTTTGACTTTTTTTTTAAGTTTTTCAGGTTTTGTTAAAGTTTTGTTTGTTTGGTGTTGGGTTTTATGTTTTGGGGGGAGAGAAGACAAGTAACTTCTTTGTAGGCAGTGGGGGGGAAAACAATTTGAAGTTTTATTTAAAAGGCTTTTTTTTTTTACATCTGACACAGAGACACAGAGGGGTTAAAAAGCCTCTGTGTTCTCTGTGTTGTTGCAATTAGCAACACCTTGCAACAGGCCATGAACCCTTCCACTGCCAAACATCATCTCTCTCTCTCCCTTAGTTTTGTCTCCCTTAGTTTTGTCTTTTTGTTTCTTTTTCACACTTTTATATTTAAAAAAAAAAAAAAACAGTAAAAAATCATAAAACAAAAAATAAAAATAAATAAAACAAATAATCTAAAAAAAAGGGTCTAAACATGAGGGATAAGACCACTAAGAAGCCTCAGGGGTCAAAAGGGGGAATAATGGCCCCTGAAAATCCTAGCTGCAGCACTGCACAGCATAGGCCCCAGGCAGATAAGGCAGCCCCAGCTCCTGGTGGTTCTGCCAGCAGACCTACCCCTGTGGCTAATACCTGGTCACAGGTGGTTTCTGCTGGCCCCAGTAATACCACCGCTGGGGCTGAGGGGCAGATCACCAGGAAGCATGGGGTTAAATGTCAGATGTCTGGGGTCTACAGCATTGATATCTATCTGCGTGCTGCAGCTAATGTCATCAGCCCCTCTGTTATAGTAGCAGCCAGCAAAATGTAGGGGAAAGCAGTTTTCTTTACCCGTACGCTGGCTGCTTCTCACATACAGAGAGGCATCACAGTGGGGGGATTATATGTCCCAATAGAACCCCTGGAAGGGTTGGGCACAAAAGTAACACTCTCTAATGTGCCCCCCTTCCTACCAGACTCCCTCCTGCGCCCCCACCTGCTAACCCTAGGGGAAGTAAAAACACCATTTATTAAAATTCCCCTGGGGTGCAGAGAGAGAGCACTTCGTCATGTGCTCTCTTTCAAGAGGCAGGTACAAATGTGCCTGCCTCAGGGCGCAGAAAACATAGAGGGGTCTTTTGGGGTTCCATTTGAGGGGGTGCTCTACAGGATTTTTTACAGCACTACGGAGGTGCAGTGCTATCATTGCAAGGGGTTGGGGCATACACGTAGGAATTGTCCTAATGTAAAGCATCATGCCACAGCACCAGCAAATGGCACCTCCGTCAGTACAGCACCCATCCCCGCTGAGCCCATAATAGCGGGGACCTCAAGGGTCATAGCCCCCCCACAGAGCTCAGGCAAGGAGGCCGTTCCTCAAGCCACCACCACGGCCTCCAAACCCCCTTCTTCCCCAAAAAAGCCATCTGTGTCTGTGGTCTCTAGCAAGACTGCAGACACGGGGAAAAAGGGGAAGAATGTCACCGGTCCTCCCAGTGTCACAGCTGCATCTCCCAAGTCCCAATCTGCCCCCACCATAATTACATCAGTTAGTGTGGGGGCACAGTGTAAGCAGAGGGATAATAAGCCCTCTGCAGGGGAGGCAGCTAGTGGCAGCTCCTCTTCCAGGAGTGACGTCCCCAGGAAGAGGAAGCATAAAACCAACAGGGAGGTTGCTGATAAGTGGGAAGTGCTCTATAGTGGAGCACCTCCCTCTAAAAGCAAGAAGAGGAACAAAACATCTCCTCCTCATCCGGTGACATTGTCTGGCCCGGTTATTAAGCTCAGCCAGCCTGTGCCAGACCACACATCTCTCTCTCCAGACCCTATAGGGGTTAATGTGGAAAAGGGTCTGGAGGAAAAGCAGGGGCAAGAGGGTCTCCCAAGTGAGGCAGGGGTAGACAAGAAAGATCAGGTTCTGCCTCTGGCCTTTGAGGGGGGTCCCAACAAAGCCCCTGCTGAATGGGTAGTCAGTGTCCCTGAGGTGCTGAGCTTCAAGGGCACCAGTCAGTCTCCTCCTCCAGTGTCACTCTCTAGTAACATACCTCGGGCTTTGTTAGAGCCCCAGGCCGAGTCACTACTGGAGGGGGGGAATATAGGCATGACCCCCATTCAGGACCCCATGGATTTGTCTGTCAGGGGGGATGTGGCACAAGGGGAAGTGGAAATGGGGGAGGGTGATAAAACAGGTTTTCCTGTTAACATCATGGGAGAGCCTGTCTACCCTCCTCAGCCGTCCACTGACCCTAACATCGGTGCCATCCAATCTGAGCAAGAAGCGGTGGAACTGGCAGAGGAGGCATATAAAGCCTCCAAGGCTTCCATTAAGGAAGCCATGCCAGCCACTGCTGTCCAGCCAGCTACCCCTGAATGCACTCCTGAAGCTACAGGGGTGCAGCAGCAATCCAAGGGTCCATTATTTACCTTGAAGGGTGCTAAAGGGACTCCTTCTGTATCATCTAAGAGGGGGTCCCTGAGAATAAAGCTGAGGAAACTGACTCCAGCCAGGGAGGATGGAGTAAAAGCCCTCAGCCAAGAGGAGCCCAGGGGTGACCCACTAGAAGGAACATCAGATTCTGGGTGGGTTATCCCTGTCAAGGAAATAGATCTATTCCTTGAGAGCACCCTTCATGGACAAAAGAAAAGGAAGGTGCGGCTGGCCTTGGAGAGGTGGAAGAATATGTCGTTTATTCTCCACTCTCTCCAGCAATATCTAGTGGTCAGCACTAGGGCCAAGAATTCTGGGACTGCGGAGCATCTCCGCGTCCGGAAATTCTATAAAAAGTGCGTGTCCTATCAGCAGTCTCAAGGGTCTGAGGAACGCACAATTCCTGACACGCAGTAATGGCTTTGCACATCAGCACGCTAAATACCAATGGCTGTCAAGACAGTTTCCGCAGGTTCCAGGTACTCTCCTATTTATATCAGGGAGGGTACTCTGTGAGCTTCCTGCAGGAAACTCACACCACTCCAGAGGCTGAGGCCTCGTGGCAACTGGAGTGGAGAGGCAGGGTCTTCTTCAGCCACTTCACATCGGCGTCATGTGGAGTGGTGACCCTGTTCTCAGAGTCTTTTCAGCCAGAGCTGCTGCTTGTGAAAGCTGTTATCCCAGGCCGTCTAATCCACCTCCGGGTCCGAGAGCAGGGTAGCATCATTAACCTAGTCAATTTATATGCCCCTGCTGGAGGGCCCGAGAGAGTGAGGTTCCTCGCCAGATTGTCCCAGTTTTTGGAGACGGTTGACGCAGATGAGTGTTTGGTACTCGGGGGTGATTTCAACTGCACCCTCGACGCTCTGGACCGGAATAGTCCAGAGCCGTACCCGCCTTCTGCGTTAGCCCTGCGGGAGATCATCGCCCGCTTCTCCCTGGAGGACATCTGGCGAGAGCAGAACCCAGGGGCATCAGACGGTTTCACTTACGTCAGGGTGAGAGCCGGTCTGGTGTCCCACTCCCGGATCGACAGACTATATATATCTAGTCACTATATGTCACGAGTCGGTTCTTGTGCCATAAGGCTGGCTCCATTCACAGACCACAACTGTGTGTCTGTGACGGTGGTGCTAACGCCAACAGCGCCACGAGCCGCCTATTGGCACTTCAACAATGCTTTGTTGAAGGACCAGGGGCTCGTGACATTGATCCGGGAGTTTTGGACGGACTGGAGGGGTTGCAAGGGGGACTTTGCCACGTTAAAACTGTGGTGGGACGTGGGCAAGGTTTATTTGCGACTTCTGTGTCAGGAATATACCAAGGGTGCGAGTGGGCAGCGCGAAGCTGAGTTGGAGTCACTCCGGGGGGAGGTACTCCATCTGGAGCAGAGGCTGTTCACTTGTAGGGACCAATCCCTGCAGAGCGAGTATGTAGAGAGGAAGGGTGTCCTCTGTGACCTGGAACGACACCAGGCCAAGGGGGCATACGTGCGCAGCCGCTTAGGTTTTCTCAAAGATCTAGACCGCGGCTCACGCCTCTTCTACTCACTGGAGAAAAAGGGGGGTAACAGTAGGCACATCACCTGTCTTCTAGATGAAGACGGTGCCCTCCTTACAGATCCGGAGAGTATCCGGGATAGAGCCCGGAATTTTTATAAAGATCTTTACTCTCCGGATCCCATTTCTCCAGACGCCTGCAGGGTGCTATGGGAGGGGCTCCCCACAGTCAGTGAGGGTGTAAGAGAGCGGCTTGATATACCACTATCTTTTCAAGAGTTCTCTGAAGCCCTCCGTGCCATGTCCTGTGAGAAGTCTCCAGGACTGGACGGACTGACTGTAGAGTTTTTCCATTTTTTCTGGGAGACTCTGGGACCTGATTTCCATCTGGTCCTTGGGGAAGCCCTGGAGACCGGGGAGATGCCCCTGTCTTGTCGCAGGGCAGTACTTGCCCTGCTGCCCAAAAAGGGGGATCTCCGGCTTATTAAGAACTGGCGACCGGTCTCTCTGCTCAGCACGGACTACAAGATTGTAGCTAAAGCCATCTCGCTTAGACTTGGGTCTGTGCTGGCAGAATTGGTTCACCCTGACCAGTCCTATGCGATCCCGGGCCGGACTATCTTTGATAGTATCTTTCTGGTCCGGGATCTATTGCATTATTCTCGCAGGACTGGTCTGTCACTCGCCTTTCTCTCTTTAGATCAAGAGAAGGCGTTTGACAGGGTGGACCATGGTTACCTCATAGCCACTCTGCAAGCGTACGGCTTTGGCCCACAGTTTGTGGGCTTTATAAGAATGCTGTACGCCTCTGCAGAGTGTTTACTTAAAATCAATTGGTCCCTAACAGCACCTTTGGTATTTGGACGTGGGGTGCGTCTAGGATGTCCCTTGTCTGGACAGTTATATGCACTGGCCATCGAGCCTTTCCTCTGCCTACTGAGGAAAAGGCTCACAGGGCTGGTGCTAAAAGATCCAGACATGCGGATTGTCCTTTCAGCTTATGCTGACGATGTGCTCCTCGTGGCCCAGGATCCAGTTGATCTTGAGCTGGCAAAACAGTGCCAGGAGGTATATTCAGCTGCCTCCTCCGCTCAGATCAACTGGTCCAAATGCACAGGCCTTTTAGAGGGTAATTTACAGGTAGACTCTTTGCCTCCCACGTTTCGTGACATCACGTGGGAGGCAGATGTCATTAAATATCTGGGGGTCTACCTGTCCGCTGCGGACGCTTCTGTCCCAGACAACTGGAGGGAGTTAGAGGGCAGTGTCCTCTCTCGTCTGGGACGATGGAGGGGTCTAGCAAAAATGCTTTCCCTTAGGGGGCGGACTCTAGTGGTGAATCAGCTGGTGGCTTCTCAGATCTGGCACCTGCTGATTTGTCTGAGTCCGACCCCCGAGTTTGTCACCAATATCCAGAGGAATTTGTTAGATTTCCTCTGGATGGGAAGGCATTGGGTCTCTGCAGGGGTGGCAAGTCTGCCTTTGGTGGAGGGTGGACAGGGAGTAGTTTGTGTGTGCTCCCAGTTGTCCACCTTCCGCCTTCAGTACCTGCAGAGATACCTATATGCAGATCCCTCTCCGCAGTGGTGCGCACTGGCATCCAGCTTTTATCGCCAGTTGCGCAACCTGCGGTATGACCGGCAATTATTTCTGATCAGGCCCGAGGGGTTTGGGAGAGACCTCTCTGTGTTGCCGGCATACTACCAGGAAACCCTCAAGGCCTGGAGCATGGTCTCCGTGACCAGGCAGGGCGTGCCTTTGGGGGATGAAATATTCACGGAGCCCCTGCTATTTAATCCAGCAGTGGGGGCTCCAATGTTACAGTCCCCCAGTATCATCCGCCGCCTTAGTCATGCACGGATGACCCGAGTCGGGGATCTCCTGGAATACGGGCGTTCTGATTAGGTGTCACCCCAGGAGCTTGCGCTCCGTTTGGGATATGTGACGCCCAAAGTCTCAGGGCGCTTGCTCCAGGAGATTAGGGATGCCATCTCCCCCGACTCGCGCACCTTCCTTCGATGGGCTTTGCAGGCCGGAGTGCCACATGCACCTTTCAACACCCCTGCTCCGGCTGTTTGCATTGGACACAAGACCCGTGTTTCCCCTCAGGCTCCTCCTGTCCCCAACCTCTCAAAGTTGAGGGACATACCCTCGGCATGCTTTCGAGGCATGCAGAGGAAGAGCTTATATTCTCTCGTGCTCCATACAGTGCACTTCCTTGCCCTCGTGACCCGTCCCGATACCATCTGGAGGCGGGTCCTACCAGCTGACGAGGGCAAGAGGCCCCGGTGGAGGGAACTTTATTCTGATTTAGTTCCACGACCCACCGGGGACTTGAGTTGGAGAGTGCTCCATGGTGCACTGAGCACGGGAGAGTACTTAGCTAAATTCACGGACTCTCCCTCCACTTGTCCATTCTGTGGCAAGGGAGAGTCCGTGTATCATATTTATTTTAGTTGCGCCAGACTGCAGCCCCTCTTGTCACTCTTGAGGGGCCTCCTCCTGCAGTTCTGGCTGCATTTCTCCCCTCACATTTTTATTTTTGGGCGCCCAGTGTCCCGGGGCAATAAGGCCAGGGACCTCCTCGTCAACCTGCTCCTGGCATTAGCCAAATTGGCTATATATAAGTCCAGGAAGCAGTGTTTGATAGAAGGGGTTCCCTTGTCACCTGAGGCCATGTTCCGGGTGCTGGTGCGCTCCCGTATCCGGGCAGAGTACCACCTGGCTTTGTCCACTGGGGGAATGGATGAGTTTGTCTCCCAGTGGGCTGTAGATGGTGTGCTCTGCTCGGTATCACCCCATCTTGTTTCTTTTTCCCTCAACCTCCTAAAATGATTTTTATTTAGTTTACAGAACATGTTTTCTCATAATTTTAAAATACACTGTGCCAAGTTCAACCAATCCAATCTAGTTGGGGTACCGACAGTCTACATTTAAAAAACAAATAATTTTATTTTCTTAAATCTAAGTGCATTTGCCTGACCGCCAATCAAAGTTCATTTGCTTGACCGCTAGCCAGTGTGTGTGTGTTAGGCTTACACGTACTGCGCCAAGTTCAACCAATCCAATCTAGTTGGGGTACCAGCAGTCCATATTTAAAAAAACAATAAATTTATTTTCTTAAATCTAAGTGCATTTGCCTGATCGCCAATCAAAGTTAATTTGCTTGACCGCTAGCCAGTGTGTGTGTCAGGCTTACAAGTAGTGTGCCAAGTTCAACCAATCCAATCTAGTTGGGGTACCAGCAGTCTACATTTAAAAAAACAATAAGTTTATTTTCTTAAATCTAAGTGCATTTGCCTGACCGCCAATCAAAGTTCATTTGCTTGACCGCTAGCCAGTGTGTGTGTCAGGCTTACAAGTAGTGTGCCAAGTTCAACCAATCCAATCTATTTGGGGTATCAGCAGTCCACATTTAAAAAAACAATAATTTTATTTTTTTAAATCTAAGTGCATTTGCCTGACTGCCAGTGCACTGTATAAGACCACTGGATAAGACCACTAAGAAGCCTCAGGGGTCAAAAGGGGGAATAATGGCCCCTGAAAATCCTAGCTGCAGCACTGCACAGCATAGGCCCCAGGCAGATAAGGCAGCCCCAGCTCCTGGTGGTTCTGCCAGCAGACCTACCCCTGTGGCTAATACCTGGTCACAGGTGGTTTCTGCTGGACCCAGTAATACCACCGCTGGGGCTGAGGGGCAGATCACCAGGAAGCATGGGGTTAAATGTCAGATGTCTGGGGTCTACAGCATTGATATCTATCTGCGTGCTGCAGCTAATGTCATCAGCCCCTCTGTTATAGTAGCAGCCAGCAAAATGTACGGGAAAGCAGTTTTCTTTACCCGTACGCTGGCTGCTTCTCACATACTTATACAGAGAGGCATCACAGTGGGGGGATTATATGTCCCAATAGAACCCCTGGAAGGGTTGGGCACAAAAATAACACTCTCTAATGTGCCCCCCTTCCTACCAGACTCCCTCCTGCGCCCCCACCTGCTAACCCTAGGGGAAGTAAAAACACCATTTATTAAAATTCCCCTGGGGTGCAGAGAGAGAGCACTTCGTCATGTGCTCTCTTTCAAGAGGCAGGTACAAATGTGCCTGCTTTAGGGCGCAGAAAAGATAGAGGGGTCTTTTGGGGTTCCATTTGAGGGGGTGCTCTACAGGATTTTTTACAGCACTACGGAGGTGCAGTGCTATCATTGCAAGGGGTTGGGGCATACACGTAGGAATTGTCCTAATGTAAAGCATCATGCCCCAGCACCAGCAAATGGCACCTCCGTCAGTACAGCACCCATCCCCGCTGAGCCCATAACAGCGGGGACCTCAAGGGTCATAGCCCCCCCACAGAGCTCAGGCAAGGAGGCCGTTCCTCAAGCCACCACCACGGCCTCCAAACCCCCTTCTTCCCCAAAAAAGCCATCTGTGTCTGTGGTCTCTAGCAAGACTGCAGACACGGGGAAAAAGGGGAAGAATGTCACCGGTCCTCCCAGTGTCACAGCTGCATCTCCCAAGTCCCAATCTGCCCCCACCATAATTACATCAGTTAGTGTGGGGGCAAAGTGTAAGCAGAGGGATAATAAGCCCTCTGCAGGGGAGGCAGCTAGTGGCAGCTCCTCTTCCAGGAGTGACGTCCCCAGGAAGAGGAAGCATAAAACCAACAGGGAGGTTGCTGATAAGTGGGAAGTGCTCTATAGTGGAGCACCTCCCTCTAAAAGCAAGAAGAGGAACAAAACATCTCCTCCTCATCCGGTGACATTGTCTGGCCCGGTTATTAAGCTCAGCCAGCCGGTGCCAGACCACACATCTCTCTCTCCAGACCCTATAGGGGTTAATGTGGAAAAGGGTCTGGAGGAAAAGCAGGGGCAAGAGGGTCTCCCAAGTGAGTACAGTGCACTTCCTTGCCCTCGTGACCCGTCCCGATACCATCTGGAGGCGGGTCCTACCAGCTGACGAGGGCAAGACGCCCCGGTGGAGGGAACTTTATTCTGATTTAGTTCCACGACCCACCGGGGACTTGAGTTGGAGAGTGCTCCATGGTGCACTGAGCACGGGAGAGTACTTAGCTAAATTCACGGACTCTCCCTCCACTTGTCCATTCTGTGGCAAGGGAGAGTCCGTGTATCATATTTATTTTAGTTGCGCCAGACTGCAGCCCCTTTTGTCACTCTTGAGGGGCCTCCTCCTGCAGTTCTGGCTGCATTTCTCCCCTCACATTTTTATTTTTGGGCGCCCAGTGTCCCGGGGCAATAAGGGCAGGGACCTCCTCGTCAACCTGCTCCTGGCATTAGCCAAGTTGGCTATATATAAGTCCAGAAAGCAGTGTTTGATAGGGGGGGTTCCCTTGTCACCTGAGGCCATGTTCCGGGTGCTGGTGCGCTCCCGTATCCGGGCAGAGTACCACCTGGCTTTGTCCACTGGGGGAATGGATAAGTTTGTCTCCAAGTGGGCTGAAGATGGTGTGCTCTGCTCGGTATCCCCCCATCCGGTTTCTTTTTCTTTCAACCTCCTAATATGATTTTTATTTAGTTTACAGAACATGTTTTCTCATCATTTTAAAATACACTGTGCCAAGTTCAACCAATCCAATCTAGTTGGGGTACCAGCAGTCTACATTTTAAAAAAAAATGACAGGCAGAGGCAGGACACCCCGCAGAGGCTGTCGTGGTCGTGGTGCTGTGATTCCCTTTTATCCTACAATAATGCCCAGTGTTCAGAGGCCAGTTACCCTGAACTTGAAAAGTTCAGAGGACGTAGTTGACTGGCTAACACAGGACACCCAATCTTCTACAGCTTCTGCTTGGAATATTGACGCACCATCCTCCTCCAGCTTAGCTTCGGGCAACTCTCAAGTTACCACTCACCCGCCTGCCGCCACCACCAACACTAGTACCACAGCCAATTCAATTGATCAGTCAGAAGAGTTATTTACACATCAGTTTGAAGAAATGAGTGATGCGCAACCACTATTGCCAGAGGATGTAGATAACAGGGATATGTCTCAGTCAGGCAGCATTACACACATGTACGTACGATGTGATGATGATGATGATGTACCCGCTGCTGCTTCCTTTGTTCAGTTGTCATATACAAGTGAGGCGGGTGATGATGATGACGATGCGTCCGTGGATGTCACGTGGGTGCCCGCTAGAAGAGAAGAAGAACAGGGGGAAAGTTCAGATGGGGAGACAGAGAGGAGGAGGAGACGAGTTGGAAGCAGAGGGAGGTCATCGCAACGAACTAGTGGCACAGTCAGACAGCATGCATCAGCACCCGGGGTCAGCCAGACAGCACGCCAATCAACGCATGCTGTTGCCACCACCAGAATGCCGTCACCGCCGAGCTCAGCAGTGTGGCATTTTTTTTGTGTGTCTGCCTCTGACAACAGCGATGCCATTTGCAACCTGTGCCAAAAGAAACTGAGTCGTGGGAAGTCCAACACCCACCTAGGTACAACTGCTTTGCGAAGGCACATGATGTCACATCACAAACGCCAATGGGATCAACATATGAGTACAAGCAGCACATAAACTCAAAGCCGCCATCCTCCTCCTGGTCCAGCATCTTCATCCACGTCAACCACTGCTGTCCTCCTTGCCCCCTCTCAACCATCCGCCACTCCGTCTCTCGCCTCTTGCTGTTCCTGCTCATCTCCCCACAGTCAGGTGTCTGTCAAGGGCATGTTTGAGCGTAAGAAGCCAATGCCACAAAGTCACCCCCTTGCCCGGCGTCTGACAGCTGGCTTGTCTGAACTCTTAGCCCGCCAGCTTTTACCATACAAGCTGGTGGAGTCTGAGGCGTTCAAAAAATTTGTAGCGATTGGGACACCGCAGTGGAAGGTACCCGGACAAAATTTCTTTGCACAAAAGGCAATCCCCAACCTGTACTCGATTGTGCAAAAGGAAGTAATGGCATCTCTGGCACACAGTGTTGGGGCAAGGGTCCATCTGACCACTGATACCTGGTCTGCAAAGCATGGTCAGGGCAGGTATATCACCTACACTGCGCATTGGGCAAACCTGATGACGCCAGCCAATCATTGAATGAGTGGCTCTGTAGAGGAGTTGGTGACACGGCCACGACTTGCAGGCAGGCCTGCTGCCACCTCCTCTAGTCCTCCTACTCCATCCTCTTCCATAACTTCCTCAGTTGAGTCCTCTTCTGCTGCGTCTTGCTCCACATCAACGGCACCCCCCCCAGCTCCCCAGATACTATTCCACATCCCGGATACGGCACTGTCATGCTGTCTTGGGGTTGACTTGCCTGAAAGCAGAGAGTCACAACGGGCCAGCACTCCTGTCAGCCCTGAACGCACAGGTGGATCAATGGCTGACTCCGCACCAACTGGAGATTGGTAAAGTGGTTTGTGACAACGGAAGAAATTTGTTGGCAGCATTGAATTTGGGCAAGTTGACGCATGTGCCGTGCATGGCACATGTGTGTAATCTGATCGTACAACGCTTTGTCCATAAGTATCCAGGCTTACAGGACGTCCTGAAGCAGGACAGAAAGGTGTGTGGCCATTTCAGGCGTTCCTACACGGCCATGGCGTTTTTCAGATATCCAGCGGCGAAACAACATGCCAGTGAGGCGCTTGATTTGTGACAGCCCCACACGTTGGAATTCAACACTCCTAATGTTTGACCACCTGCTCCAACAAGAAAAAGCCATTAACGAGTATTTGTATGACCGGGGTGCTAGGACAGCCTCTGCGGAGCTGGGGATTTTTTTGCTACTTTACTGGACGCTCATGTGCAATGCCTGTAGTCTCTTTTTGAGGAGGCGACAAACCTTGTCAGTCGCACCGAAGGCACCATCAGCGACATCATACCATTTGTTTTCTTCTTGGAGCGTGCCCTGCGAAGAGTGCTGGATCAGCCCGTAGATGAGCGTGACGAGGAAGAGTTGTGGTCACCATCACCACCAGAAACAGCCTTATCAGCTTTGCTTGCTGGACTTGCGGCAACTCGTGAAGAGGATTGTGAGGAAGAGGAGTCAGAGGAGGAATGTGGCTTTGAGGGGGAGGAGGAAGACCAATCACAACAGGCATCCCAGGGTGCTCGTTGTCACCTATCTGGTACCCGTGGTGTTGTACGTGGCTGGGGGGTAGAACATATCTTCAGCGAGATCACTGAGGATGAGGAACGGGACATGGGTAGCTCGGCATCCAACCTTGTGCAAATGGGGTCTTTCATGCTGTCGTGCCTGTCGCAGGACCCTCGTATAAAAAGGCTGAAGGGGAACGACCTGTACTGGGTGTGCACGCTACTAGACCCCCGGTATAAGCAGAAAGTGCCTGAAATGTTACCAAATTACCGCAAGTCAGAAAGGATGCAGCAGGTCCAAAACAAATTAACAAGTATGCTTTACACGGCATATAAGGGTGATGTCACAGCACAAGGGCAATATAACAGGGGAAGAGGTGAAAGTAATC
Source organism: Discoglossus pictus (assembly GCA_027410445.1). Taxonomy (NCBI): domain Eukaryota; kingdom Metazoa; phylum Chordata; class Amphibia; order Anura; family Alytidae; genus Discoglossus; species Discoglossus pictus. Next base: position 291,627 of record JAPZIH010001121.1, read on the forward strand.
CACCTCCCATGACCACGCCGGCAAGGACAGGATGTTTAAAAGACGTGTTGTTGATGGAGGACATGCAGACCTTTTTCAGTCCTACGCATCGCATCAGCCCTTCGGGATCCACCCTCAGAGAACGACTTGACCGACAGGTAGCAGACTACCTTGCCTTAACTGCAGATATCGACACTCTGAGGAGCGATGAACCCCTTGACTACTGGGTATGCAGGCTAGACCTGTGACCTGAGCTATCCCAATTTGCAATTGAACTTCTGGCCTGCCCCGCTTCAAGTGTCCTGTCAGAAAGGACCTTCAGTGCAGCAGGAGGTTTTGTCACCGAGAAGAGAAGTCGCCTAGGGCAAAAAATTCTAGATTGCCTCACCTTTATAAAGATGAATGAGGGATGGATCCCGAAGGGACTGACACTGGGCGATACATTCGACTGAAAAAGGCCTGATGAGATGAGCTGCCTTCGGCTAAAAATGGTCCACACGCTGCTGTATGTTATCTGTGAATGCCGGATGACTTGCTTGACTTATCCGCCACCAACTAGGGTTCAA